>BRYC01000383.1:0-20267 GCA_030267985.1 Parmales sp. scaly parma | reverse complement strand
GGGGGGGGGGGGGGGGGGGGGTCCGGGCCCCCCCTGTCCGTCGGTCGAGACCCCCTCCCCCCCACTCACTCACTCACTCACTCACTCACTCACTCACTCACTCACTCACTCACTCACTCACTCACTCACTCACTCACCTGGCGAGACCGTCGCGGAGGGAGGCGAGCTCGACCTGAAGGTCGTCGACCAGGAGGCGCTGGGCGAGGAGGTTGGGGGTGGGGGTTGAGGGTGGGGGGGGAGGGGGGACGGGTGCCGCCGCTTGGGCTTGTGCCGGAGCGGTTTTTGTGAGCCGTCCAGCAGGGGACTTTGAAGATGAAGATGAAGATGATGACGAGCTTTCGTTTTCGTTTTCGTTTTCCTTCGCCGCGAACGCTTTCGCTTTCGCATCCGCATTCGCATTCGCATCCGCATTCGCATCCGCAATCGCTTTCGCTTTGTCCCTCTCGACCCTCTTCTCCTCCTCCCTCCTCATCCGCCCGACGGTCTCCTCTAGGTCCTTGTTCCTTTCCTTCAGCACCTTCCTCTCCTTCGCGAGTTTTCGGAGAGTTTTCTTCGCCCCCTCGTCGAGCTTGTACCGGCTCTCCTCGAGCTCCTTCCTGTGGGAGGCTTCCTCCGCCTTGGACGTCAGCTTAACTTCGCCCAGCTCGAGGGAGAGGGCGCGGGCCGACGCCTCGGACGAAAGGAGGGAGGAGGAGGAGCTCTGGACGACGGACGACAACCTCGCCTCGAGGCGAGCAACGTCGCGGCTGTGGCGAGCCTGCATGTCCCGAAGCTTAATCTTCGCCTCCGGGGACCTGAGGCGACCCTGAGGTCCGGCCGCTTTCGTGCGATCGAACTCAACCACCGTGAGAGCGAGCTGAGAGCGGAGCGAGGTTATTTCGCTGTAGGCCTGGGCGAGCTTGCTGGACGAGTCGTCGTCGTCGACCGTTGTGTTGCCGTTGCCGTTGCCGCTGCCGCTGCCGCTGCCGTTATTGTTACTACTACATAACAACCTCGCCCCCTCCCCATGCACCCTGGGCTTATTCTTAATATCCCTCGCCCTGCTCGCGTACCTGAGCGTGCTCAGCGACTGCCCGTAGAAAACTTCGCTCTGCCGGACGGTTGCGACCATTAGAGTTTTGCAGGAGCCGCCGAGGCTGTCCTTCAGAAGGTGGGTCAGCTTGGAGTTCCTGAAGGGAATGAAGGTCGCCGCGGCGGAGGGAGTCGAGCTGTGAGTAGTGGCGGTGCTGGAGCCGCCGTGCCCGTGCCCATGCCCGTGCGAAGAGGTTGGGGTTGGTTGGGCGGTCGCCCCCGCAGCGGAAGAAGAGTGCTTCTGAAGCTGCTTGTGGTGCTTCGAGAGGGCGTTTAGGACGTCGCCGAGGGCGGACAGGCTTGCGTTTATTGCGCCGGCTTCGACCAGTGCGTCACCTTCGACGCCGGACATCTAAGGATTTTTGATAAGTGTGTGTTGGTGGAAAATAAATAACGAACTCTCTTCTCTTCTTCTCTTCTTCTCTTCTTCTCTTCTTCTCTTCTTCTCTTCTTCTCACCTGCACTCGCTCGCTCCCGGCCAGATCCACCAAATGCATCTTCCCCATCTTAATCTTCTCCCTCTCGTTATTCCCGCTATTAACGTACAAGTTCGCCTCATTAATAGACTCAATTTCGATCGTCAGGATCGCGTGACTTCGGGAGCTCTGGGTGTTTAGGTTTGTTGCCGTGGTGGCGCGGATTTTGTTGCCCGAGGCGATTAAGGCGTTTACGGCGCTGGGGGTTGTTACCGGGACGCGCCGGACGCCGGATAAGTATACGCCTCGGCCGGATGTTGAGGAGTTGGATTCGCGGACGTCGATCTTAATTGAGGGTGAGTTGTTTTTTGTTCACCGAGCGACGCCACGCCACGCCACACTCACTCACTCAAATACTCACCTTTCCATCACTATTACTACTACTATTGCTGCTGCTGCTGTCGGCCAACAAATCGTAAAAATTGTTGTTGTACAGCTCAACGTAAGTAACAAACACCATTGAGGTTGAATTCGCCTGCCCCGCCAGCTCTAAAAAAAGGCGGTCGACCGCCCTCGGTACGATCCCCTTCTGCTCGTTCGTCCCCGTTATCGTGTGGGTCTTCCCGCTGCCCGTGCAGCCGTAGGCGAACACGGTGGTGTGGAAGCCCCGGCAGGCGTCGACGACCAGAGGCTCGACGGACTGGAAGATGTCAGACTGGGTGGAGAGAGGCCCGTGGACTCGGTCAAAGTCGAATTTGTGAGTTTGGAGGTGGGAACTGGAACTGTCGGAGGGGGTGGAAGGGGCAAGCTGCTGAATCAAGCTCTTCGTTGGCGTGTTGAAGTGGCTCGAGTAACCGGCATTGTCAAACGCTGTTTTGTAGTTTGTCAGGTTCGAGTTGGAGGAGTGGGAGGAGGAGGAGGAGGAGGAAGGGTTTTTGTGGGGGGTGCGAGCATTGCGGGAGAGCTTCCCGGTTATTGAGAGGGAGAAATCGTCGCTAAACTCAGAGCATGAAATGCAGGAGGGGGAGGTGGTGGAAACTCCAAATTGAGAAACTTCATAATGAGACTTCCCTGGAGTTGATGATGTTGATGTTGATGTTGATGTGTATGTGTGTTTTTCCTCGGGACGAACTCGAACTAGGACTGAGATTGACTCCATAGCCGCAGCATCCATGCCGGGTGGGATGGTTTTAAATTACGTCAGCGTCACGTTGTGTTGATAAATTAAGAGAAGACAAAAAAAATTGAAAAATAAAAATGTAAAATTTTAAACAATTTCAAACTGTAAAATTCTTATTGTGACGAACGAGACAGTAATGGCAGCAAAACCAAGGTTCTACCTCCTTCGCTGAGCATGGCATCACAACCCCTCCGGAAAATAATCAAATCCCAGGAACAATAACAACACACATTTTATGATAGCGAAAGATTAAAACTCAGTTTTGTACTTGATACCCAGCTGCTCCAACCCCCAACCCGGCCATTTCCCGCATGCTCATGTTGCTGCTCCTCCTCCTCCTCTCTCCCCCCTCCGCCTCAAACACCTCGACGGGCAAGAACTCGTCTGGAACCAGCTCTACAACGAACCACTTGGGCGCCTCTAGCCGCCATCGATCTATGTTCAGCCGCACCCATTCCTTGATCTCCCCGTGGATGGGCTTCGTGAAGCTGATCCGGTTTGTGAACGCAGCGTCGAACTTCATCGCATCGTCCGTTGCATTTTGGAACAGCTCAACCGCGTATTGAGCCGCCGTGATAGTCCCGAAGAATGTTCCAATGAAGTCGAGATCTATCGTGCAGAAGAAGGCAACGTTCAAAATCAGCCAAAGGCAAAAATTGCACACTAAGAAAATCTTGATCGCCTCCGCGTCATCGCCTTCGTAGTATTGAAGAGCGATGAAAGGCAGCGCCTGAACCCACACCATGCTCAAGCTGAAGGCTGTTCCACCTAACCCATAAGAATGCCGCAAGTGGATACATCCGCTGAAGTTTGCGATTACTTTCTGAAATGTGTGGTGTGCTACGGAAACCACAAAGCCAACAAAGCCTTCCACGCGAGCATAACATCTTATATTTGTATGTGTTAGTGAGATGCTCGTACTCTCCTCGATCAACTTCTTTGACTCACCTCAAATCATCTCTCAGCAGCTTCACCGCCAAATGAACCATAATTTCGCCTCCAGCGAACGTGAAGAGCAGGTCCATGTCCGCAATTGCCAACATTGCGCACCCGACCGACAAACCCAAATTATGAATAGCCGAGATTGCCGTCATTAGCATGAACGCCCTCCCGCGGGAGCTGTTGTCGTCGGGCACGTAGCCATAGAATTTGGGTTGTTTTTTTCGGTTCGACAAGTCCACGTCCATGTCGAAAGCGATCATTGCTGAGGAATAACCCGTCGTGAGCGCGGAAATTATTATTGACAAAGCCGCAAAAAATCCTGCCTGCTCTCTGTTTCCCAGGAACACCCAGCACTGCAAAATACAACCAGGGATGCTCTCGCAACCTAACTCTGCGCCCTTGTTGTACATCATCTCTGCCAAAACACCAACCGCATTCTCATCATCGATTTGGTTCGTTGAAACTCTATAGGCGTCTATAGGGGGGCGGAGGAATATGAGTGTAATCATCACCTCGTACAACTTCCTTTGCCAGCTCTTCTTGGCATATATCGCAAGCACAGTTAGGCACTGCACAAACATATTGGAGGCAATCATAGCAAGAAGGATGTTTGCTTGAGCGTATAATCCCGCGCTGTAATAGGAGATCAGCACGGAAATGTCGGTTCCGGCGTCGACCAGCGATAGGAACGCCCCAATGCTAACTCGCATGACCATTCCGTAAATGGAGTGGCGCAGAAGGTTGTTGAAGAGCAATAGCATGAACGATTCGAAGCCTGCGCCGAGCGAAGCGTGGCGCATATTAAAGGACGAGCGAAACGAGCGAGCCAAACGAATAGGGGGGGGTAGCTTAGTAGTGGATGTAGCCATTATATTATGTCTGTAGCCATTTCGCGGGATTCATCGCTCGAGTCTTCCAAAAGGCTCGCTCGCTCACCTTCAACCTCGCGGAAGAGGGTGCCCAATTGAGCGTACTCGAGCCTCCAGGCATCCATCGCTGCCTCCCCCGTCTTCCGCTTTCTCAAAAAAGTGGCGACGCTACACCCAACCCGCTTGAGGTCCGTCTCGTCCCAATTTTCTAACCTCTTCGTCCAGTCCACTTTCTTCACGGAAAATCCAAACCGGTCCTCGAGGAGAAAGGAGAGGATCACGTTGAATTTGGGACACCTTGAGGTCAGACCAACTAGCAAATCGGGATTCTCGTCGAAAATTCGGTTGATGTGTATGAAGTTGGATTTGTGGTTGCTGGATCGGGTGGCGTACAGCTCCTCCGCCACTCGTTTCCACTCTTCATTGTTTTGGTTGATAATTTGTGTGTTGTCTGTGGTGACGAGCTGAGTATTATTATTCTCCTCGGCGGGTGCAGCTGCCAATCCGACCACCTCCCGGAAACTCAGACTGCTCCTTCTCCTTCTCGCCCCTCCCTCCGCTTCATACACTTGAATCGGCAAGAACTCATCGTAAATGAGCGCCACCTTAAACCAGTCCTGCTCCTCCAGTCGCCACCGATCAATGTTCAGCCGGACCCACTCCTTAATCTCCCCGTGGATGAGTTTTGTGAAGCTCTTCCGATTCGAAAAGGCCGCGTCGAACCTCATTAGGTCGTCTGTCGCATTCTTGTACAACAAAACCGTGTACTGAGCCGCCGTTTCCGTGCTGAAGAAGGTGTTGATGTAATTCAAATCTATGGTGCAGAAGAATGCGAGGTTGAGCACCGCCCAAATAACAAAGCTGATAACCAAAAAGAGTTGAACAACTTCAGAGTGTGCTCCATCGTAAAAGTGAAGCGCAATGAAAGGGAAAATTTGCGCCCACACGAGAGAAAATGAGAACGCGCATCCACCCATACCATACGCGTGGCGGAAGTGGAAGTTTCCGCTGAAGTCTACCTGCGCCGAGCGAAGCGAGGCGCATTTTCAACGAAGCACGAGAGCGAGAGCAAGAGTGGGTGAGTCGCACTACTCTGTCACAAAGCTCGCTCGCTTCGCTAGCTCACCACCATCTTCATAATCATATGGTGCACGAAGGAAGTCGCAACCCCTAGCAAACCTTCTGCTCGGAAGAAGGCTAAGAAATCATACCGCAGAATTTTGACCAAGAAATGGAGGATGTACTCGCCGCCGATGAACATGATGAGGAGGTTCTTATCCGCAGCGAGCATGATCGCGCAGCCCAAGCTGCGGGAGAGATTGTGAAGGGATGACATTGCCGTCATTAGGATGAAGGTCAACCCCCTAAGGTTGTTGTCGTCTTAAAATGGGGTTAATTCTGCTCATGCGTTATATTTTTTGACACAAGTAAAAAATTAACAAAATTAAAATATAACAACCATCTGCACAAACCTCACAGGTTGATGAATCGGTTCCCTTCAAACAACCGATTAAATTTTACTCTCACCTGGAATGTAGCCGTAGAACCGAGGCTGTGTTTTTCGCCGAGTCACGTCGACATCCAAATCAAAGGAAATCATCGCTGAGGCGAAACCAGTTGTTAAGCAGGAAGCTGCAATCGACAGGAGTGCGAAATTCCCCACCTGCTCCGAGGAGGAGGTAAGATATACGTAGCACTGGAGCACACACCCCGGAATCGACTCAGTTCCCATTTCAACCGTCTTGTTGAAACAAAGCTCTGAAAGCTGATCTACCGTGGCTTCTTCATCCTCGTGATTAGTGGAAACCCGGTACGCGTCAACTATAGGGCGGAGGAACGTCAGGGTTATTATGATCTCCCACAACTTCCTCTTCCAACTTTTGTTTTTGTATTGTGCGAGAATAACGAGGATTTGGATTCCGAGATTAGTAGCAATCATGGCGAGCAGAACCATAGCCTGGCCTTTCAGCCCAGCGGTCCAGTACGTGTACAGTGTGTAGATGTCAGTGGTGGCGTCGATGGTTGAGAGTAAGGCGCCTACCGCGACACGAAACACCAACCCGTATTTTGAGTCGCGCTGGAGGTTGTTGAACAAAACGAGCATGAAAGGGGAGAACCCCTCGATCTCATTCAACAGAGGCGTCAGCTGAACGTAGTTCAACTTCCACGCCTCAAGCGCCGCCTCGCCGGTCTGAAAGTATCGGAGAAAGGCCGCTACCGAGCAGCCAACCCTGAGGTGAACGAAGCGGGGAGCGAGCATA
Organism: Parmales sp. scaly parma; assembly: GCA_030267985.1. Taxonomy (NCBI): domain Eukaryota; class Bolidophyceae; order Parmales; species Parmales sp. scaly parma. The sequence goes on along the minus strand of BRYC01000383.1, from coordinate 13,528 downwards.
GGATTGGTTTAGGTTTAATGGTTCGCCTCGCATCGCCGCTTGCCGCTCGCCGCTCGCTGCCCTCACCTTCGGCAATCTTCCCCGTTCCAATCTGAAATGGACGAGGTCCAGGAGACCTTTTGCACTCTCAGGCCGAACCGCAGTTTGAGAAGGTGGGCGATGATGAGCCCGACGTTCGGACACCGCTCAAGGAGAGGTGCGAAGAGGGAGGGATTTGCAGCTAATATTTCGGTAACTTGCTCGTAGTTTTTGAGGTAATTGTTGCTCCGCTTCGAGTAGAGCAATTCTGCTACGGCCTGCCATTTTTCGTTTTCGGATTGTGTTGTTGTTGGGGGGGTGGGGGTAGTAGTCGTTGTTGTTGTTGTTGTTGTTGTTGCTGCTATTGTTAGTGGCTCGGGTTCAGGTTCAGGTTCAGGGGGGGGATTGCTAGTCGGTGGGAAAGCGGAAATTTGGGTACTGTGAACAGTTGTTGAATGCGGTACTTGTTCTTGAGATGGTTCGAAATGGACCACAGGAGAATTACTCGGTGCGATCTGACTGTCTCTTTGAAGTGTTTTCAAAAGTTTATGGAGTGAACTAATCTCTTTTTGCTGCTCATCCAACTTCCTCTTCGTGAAATTGTTGTCGGCGTGCACTTGACTATTGGTCTGAACCGGCATTTGAATCTGCGTCTGCATCTGCGTCTGATTTTCATTTTGCTGCGCCTGAAGCATCATTTGGTAAAGGTTCGCCATCTCCTGTCGTTGCTCGCGCGCTTCTTCACGAATGATCTTCTCTCGCTCCTTGTTGTCTACATCACGCTCCAGCTCTCGTTTCAGAGACGCTTCGAGAATCTCTTTCTCACGCTCCTTGTTGTCTGCATCACGCTCCAGCTCTCGCTTCAGAGACGCCTCGAGAATCTCTTTCTCACGCTCCTTATTCTCAAGTTCACGTTGATGAGCCTGAGCGAGCTGTTCACGCGAGTCCTTCCGAGCTTCTTCGCGATCGCGGGTGAGCTCATCTAGGACTCTGTTGAAGTCGGCTCTGCTAACACTATCGGTAGTTGATGATTGCAGAGTCAAGCTTCCCTCGTCACGTTGTTTGCTTGTATCCTTCGCTTGGAGAAGCTGGGCGAGAACGATCTTGAACTCCGCTCTTTGCTGCTCTGCATCCTGCTGCTGTTTCACAAGCTGAGCCATGACGGCGGTTAGGTCTGGTGCTCCTGCCATTTTTTAGTTTAAGTGAATCAAAGTTAACAAGTTTAACCTGATTTTTTTTTTTTTTTTTTACTAAAATCGCCGACTTATAAAAATAAACAGTGACCTCATACCCTTCAAATGACTGACTCAGTCAACGTGGGTTGGAAGAAAGTGGCCGATGACCTGTTGGAGTTCCGAAACAACAATCTCAAGAGCAACGAGAATCACGTAACAAGATTTTTGCTGAGAACAGCATTCCTCGCCCCCGTCCTCGCAATTTGCCCCAACGTCACGATCCTACTTGCTAACGTTCTCACCAATGCGGCATCGTTCAAGATCAAAAAGGCCTGGGTTTATCCATCTCCTAATAGCGATATATTATTGTGGTCAAACGATACAGCAATGGCAGCAAAACCAAGGTTCTACCTCCTTCGCTGAGCTTGGCATCACAACCCATCCGGAAAATAATCAAATCCCAGGAACAATAACAACACACATTTTATGATAGCGAAAGATTAAAACTCAGTTTTGTACTTGATACCCAGCTGCTCCAACCCCCAACCCCGCCATTTCCCGCATGCTCATGTTGCTGCTCCTCCTCCTCCTCTCTCCCCCCTCCGCCTCAAACACCTCGACGGGCAAGAACTCGTCTGGAACCAGCACTACAACGAACCACTTGGGCGCCTCTAGCCACCATCGATCTATGTTCAGCCGCACCCATTCCTTGATCTCCCCGTGGATGGGTCTCGTGAAGCTGATCCGGTTTCTGAACGCCGCGTCGAACTTCATCGCATCGTCCGTTGCATTTTGGAACAGCTCAACCGTGTATTGAGCCGCCGTGATCGTCCCGAAGAACGTTCCAATGAAGTTAAGATCTATTGTGCAGAAAAAGGCAACATTCAAAATCAGCCAAAGGCACAAGCTGCAAACCAAAAAGATCTTGATCGCCTCCGCGTCATCGCCTTCGTAGTATTGAAGAGCGATGAAAGGCAGCGCCTGAACCCACACCATGCTCAAGCTAAACACGGTTCCTCCGTTGCCGTACGGATGTCTCATGTGGAGGCATCCGCTGAAGTTTGCGACCACTTTCAAAAACGTGTGGTGTGCTACAGAAGTCACAAAGCCACCAAAGCCTTCTACGCGAGCAAAACATCTTATATTTGTATGTGTTAGTGAGATGCTCGTACTCTCCTCAATCAACTTCTTGGACTCACCTCAAATCATCTCTCAGCAACTTCACCGCCAAATGAATCATAATATCGCCTCCAGCGAACGAGAAGAGCAGGTCCATGTCCGCAATTGCCAACATTGCGCACCCGACCGACAAGCTCAAATTATGAATAGCCGAAATTGCCGTCATTAGCATAAACGCCCTCCCGCGGGAGCTGTTGTCGTCGGGTATATAGCCGTAGAAATGTGGCTGCAATTTTCGGTGCGACAGATCAACGTCAATGTCGAACGAGATCATTGCCGAGGAATAACCCGTCGTGAGCGCGGATATTAAAATTGACAAAGCCGCAAAAAATCCTGCCTGCTCTCTGTTTCCCAGGAACACCCAGCACTGCAAAATACAACCAGGGATGCTCTCGCAACCTAACTCTGCGCCCTTGTTGTACATCATCTCTGCCAAAACACCAACCGCATTCTCATCATCGATTTGGTTCGTTGAAACTCTATAGGCGTCTATAGGGGGGCGGAGGAATGTGAGTGTAATCATCACCTCGTACAACTTCCTTTGCCAGCTCTTCTTGGCATATATCGCAAGCACAGTGAGGCATTGCACAAACATATTGGAAGCAATCATAGCAAGAAGGATGTTCGCTTGAGTTGTCAATCCCGCTCTGTAATAGGAGATCAGCACGGAAATGTCGGTTCCGGCGTCGACCAGCGATAGGAACGCCCCAATGCTAACTCGCATGACCATTCCGTAAATGGAGTCGCGCAGAAGGTTGTTGAAGAGCAATAGCATGAACGATTCGAAGCCTGCGCAGAGCGAAGCGAGGCGCATTTTAAAGGACGAGCGAAACGAGCGAGCCAAACGAATAGGGGGGGGTAGCTTAGTAGTGGATGTAGCCGTCTGAAGCACTTTCGCGCATTTCATCGAACGAGTCTTCATCAAGGCTCGCTCGCTTCGCTCGCTCACCTTCAACCTCGCGGAAGAGAATTCCCAGTTGAGCGTACTCGAGCCTCCAGGCATCCATCGCTGCCTCCCCCGTTTTCCGCTTTCGCAGAAAAGTGGCGACGCTACACCCAACCCGCTTGCGGTCCGTCTCGTCCCAATTTTCTAACCTCTTCGTCCAGTCCACTTTCTTCACGGAAAATCCAAACCGGTCCTCGAGGAGAAAGGAGAGGATCACGTTGAATTTGGGACACCTTGATGTCAGACCAACTAGCAAATCGGGATTCTCGTCGAAGATTCGGTTGATGTGGATGAAGTTGGATTTATGGTTGCTGCGCCGAGCGAAGCGAGGCGCATTTTTAATGAAGCAAGAGCAAAACGAATGGAAGAAAGTCAAAACGAATTGAGTGGGTTAGTTTAGTGTCTCATCGCTCGAGTCTTCGTCAAGGCTCGCTCGCTTCGCACGCTCACCTGGATCGGGTGGCGTACAGCTCCTCCGCCACTCGTTTCCACTCTTCATTGTTTTGGTTGATTATTTGTGTGTTGTCTGTGGTGACGAGCTGAGTATTATTATTCTCCTCGGCGGGTGCCGCTGCCAATCCGACCACCTCCCGGAAACTCAGACTGCTCCTTCTCCTCCTCGCCCCTCCCTCCGCTTCGTAAACTTCAATCGGCAAGAACTCGTCGAAAATGAGCGTCACCTTAAACCAGTCCTGCTCCTCCAGTCGCCACCGATCAATGTTCAGCCGGACCCACTCCTTGATTTCCCCGTGGATGGCCTTTGTGAAGCTCTTCCGATTCGTGAAGGCCGCGTCGAACCTCATCATGTCGTCTGTCGCATTCTTGAACAGCCCAACCGTGTACTGAGCCGCCGTTTCCGTGCTGAAGAAGGTGTGGATATAGTTCAAATCTATGGTGCAGACGAATGCGAGGTTTAGTGCCACCCACATAACAAAGTTGCTAACCAAAAAGATTTGGACAACTTCAGAGTGTGCTCCATCGTAAAAGTGAAATGCAACAAAGGGGAAAATTTGCGCCCACACAAGAGAGACCGAGAACGCCATTCCACCTTCAAAAGAATCGAGTGGGTTAGTTTAGTGTTGTTGGATGTAACCGTCCATCGCGGGATTCATCGCTCGTGTCTTCATCATCAAGGCTCGCTCGCTTCGCTCGCTCACCTGTCCCATAAGAATGACGCATGTGAAAGTTTCCGGAGAAATCCACCACCATCTTCACCATCATATTGTGAATGGAAGAAAGAACTCCTCCAATTAATCCTTCAGCCCGGTAAAAAGTGAGGAAATCATCCCGCAGAAATTTGACGCAGAAATGGCTGAAGTACTCGCCGCCCATGAACATAACAAGGAGTTTCTTATCCGCAGCGAGCATGATTGCGCAGCCCAAGCTGCGGGAGAGATTGTGAAGGGATGATATCGCTGTCATAAGGACGAAGGTGAGCCCTCTGAGGTTGTTGTCGTCTTAAATGGGGGATTAGTTGCAGTGTTCAGAGGCTTGATTGCAGTTCGCTCGCCGCTCAACACCCTTACTCACCTGGAATGTAACCGTAGAACTGAGGCTGTAATTTTCGCCGAGTCACGTCGACATCCAAATCAAAAGAAATCATCGCTGAGGCGAAACCAGTTGTTAAGCAGGAAGCTGCAATCGACAGGAGTGCAAAACTTCCGACCTGCTCCGAGGAGGAGGTAAGATATACGTAGCACTGGAGCACACACCCGGGAATCGACTCAGTTCCCATTTCGACAATCTTGTTGCAGCAAAGCTCCGCGAGCACATCTACCGTCGCTTCGTCGTCCTTGTGATTAGTGGAAACCCGGTACGCGTCAACTATAGGGCGGAGGAACGTCAGGGTTATTACAATCTCCCACAACTTTCTCTTCCAACTTTTGCTTTTGTACTGCCCGACAACGAGGAGGATTTGAACTCCAAGACTTGCCAAAATCATGGCGAGCAGGACCATAGCCTGGCCTTTCAGCCCAGAACTCCAGTACGTGTACAGAGTGTAGATGTCAGTGGTGGCGTCCATGGTTGAGAGTAAGGCGCCTACCGCGACACGAAACACCAACCCGTATTTTGAGTCGCGCTGGAGGTTGTTGAACATTACGAGCATGAAAGGGGAGAACCCCTCGATCTCATTCAACAGAGGCGTCAGCTGAACGTAGTTCAACTTCCACGCCTCGAGCGCCGCCTCGCCGGTCTGAAAGTTTCGGAGGAAGGCCGCTACCGAGCAGCCAACCCTGAGGTGAGCGAAGCGGAGAGAGAGCATGGGATTGAATTAGTTTTAATGTGGCTCGCCATCGCTCGCCGCTCGCTGCCCTCACCTTCGGCAATCTTCCCCGTTCCAATCTGAAATGGACGAGGTCCAGGAGACCTTTTGCACTCTCAGGCCGAACCGCAGTTTGAGAAGGTGGGCGATGATGAGCCCGACGTTCGGACACCGCTCAAGCAGAGGTGCGAAGAGGGAGGGATTTGCAGCTAATATTTCGGTAACTTGCTCGTAGTTTTTGAGGTGATTGTTGCTCCGCTTCGAGTAGAGCAATTCTGCTACGGTCTGCCACTCGTCCTTGGTCTGTTGGATTTGGTCTGTTTGTGAATTTGTATTTGGGGGGTGTACGGTAATTTCTGGGAGGGGTGAAGGTGCGGGTGATGATGGTTCGGGGTGAACCACCGAAGAAGAATTTTTGGTTGGAATTGGGGTTGTTGGGGAATTTATTGCTGTTGTTGTTGTTGTTGTTTTTGTAGTTGTTGTTGGCAGTGGTGATGGTGATGGTTCTGGGTGAATCACAGAAGAAGTGAGGGTTGTTGGGAAAATATGTGCTGTTTGCTGCAAGTTCTTCAACAGTTGATGGAGCGAGTTAATTTCATTTTTGTGCTCCATCCGCAACTCAGTCATCATGATGCCTTGGTCGGATTGGACTGATGACGGATTTTGATCTGGACTTGGATTTTGCTGCGCCTGCTGATGCGTTAGCATTAGCTGATAGAGGTTTGCCATTTCTTGACGCGTCTCCCGAGCCTCTTCGCGATTTGCATTCTCACGCTCAGTATTTTTAAGTTCACGCTGGCGAGCCTCCTCGCGAATGGCGTTTTCACGTTCATTAAATCCAAGTTCACGCTGATGAGCATGCGCGAGCTGCTCACGAGCATCTTTTCGAGCTTCCTCACGATCGCGCGTGAGCTCCTCTAAAACTTTGTTGAAGTCTGCTCTGCTGACACTGTCTTCGACTCGTAACCTCTTATTCACTTCCCTCTCTTGAACAAGCTGGTCAAGCACATTCTTGAATTCTGCTCGTTGCTGCTGTGCTTCGGTTGGTGCCAATCCTTCGCGCAGGCGCTGATTCTCTATCCTTTCTTGCACAAGCTGGTCCAGGACGTTCTTGAACTCAAGTCGTTGCTGTTCAATATCTTCTTGTCGTTGCATCTCAGACATCTGCTGTTTACGAGGTTGTTCAAGAACTTCCTTGTCGTTGTTTACCATGCTGGTTGAAGTTAGAGCATACAAGATGGTGGATGGGAGATTGCGTTAAATAACAGAAATTTGTTATAATTATATCTTCACAACCTGTAAACCGGCCACAATACCCCGCTCCAATGGCCAGCTTCATTCCAGTCCCAGAAGACGAATTAAACGACACAACTGAAAGATTGGCAAACATGCACAATGATAAAGACAGGTTGCGACTACTCAAAATGACAGCTCGAAGCTTCAGCACAACAGCAGAACAGATGGCTAAACTTGTTTTCCCGTTTCAGAGTGCCGAGAGCAAGATTGAAGCAATTGCTCTGCTGTTTCCTGCAATGGTTGACAAGGAGAAGCTTTCTCCCAACGACTTTGGCCTCAAGTTTAAAGAGGATCTCGATGACTTGAATGCGAAGATTGCTGGTCTAAATTTGGAAGGGGAGGCAGCTGTGCCGACGCCTTCCCCGGCTGCTCCCCCCCCCCCCTCAACGGTTGAAATCATAGCGGGAGAATCAACTTTGATACACGCAGACCCCAAGTTTCTTGAAAGGAAGAAGAAGGATGATGAGGCAAGGCTGGAAAATCAAGCGCAGTTGAAGGGCGTGCGCGAAGGTCTTCGGGTCAACCATGACGTGACCACAAGCGCGGACAATTTTTTTGAGACTCGCGTAGAGAAGGCAGCCGCAGCGACAGCGAATATTTCGACTGGGCTTACCAAGGTCGAGAGATACGCTGCCCTCACGGATGGTGAGTTTGGTGAAATATTCCATTTGCAGCGAGGCGAATTTGAGCAGCTGCCCAAGTGGAAGCAGCAGCAAAAAAGAAAGGAGGCAGATCTGTTTTGAAAGTAGACGTGGTAGCTAAAAGTGACGTGTAGCTAGAATTTAGAAGGGTGCCCAGATTTTTATGATAAATTAGGAAAAGGGGCTCTGGACAGAAAGCGTCTGGCCAGCCGACATGCCAGCTGGCACCGTTGTCTCAAACTCTTTGCCCGTAGTTGAGCAAATCACCTTAATGTTCGAGCCGGGTGGTGCATTGAATGGGATGGTCACATTCTGCTGACCTTTGACCGTCCCCATCGGAACTTGGGCTTGAGCTTGCGGCTGGTGATTGGCAGCCATCGCGGCAGCATTTAGACGGTCGCGTTCCCTACGAGAGCTGTTGCAGGAGCGGACAATGAAGAAGACGATCAATCCAATCACCACCCAGAACGCCACGAAGAGGAGCCAAGCTGCCCAAGGCTCGATCGAGCAATTATCATAGAAGAAATCATCATTGTTGACAGTCCAGCAACCAGCGTGTGCAAGAGGAATCAGAGCAAGAAAGAGAGCCACTGAGGTAGGGGAGAGTAGTAGTAGGAGGCTCATTGCAGGTGAGTGGTTGTGGAAAGACGGGGTGGGACTGTGTGTCGTGGAATAAGTCAAAATGGAAGATTTGCGAATGATTGGTTAAGAGAGGGGGTTAGTAATCAATCTATATTTGGTGAGGATATAAACAAAAATTTGGCGCGGTGGCCAGGAAAAGCCAAAAACGAGGGCAGACAACGAGGGGAACCCACCTTTTTTAATCCATGCCAAAAAATGGTTGAAATTTTATCATTAATGACCCAAGATTTCTGAATGGAAAAACAATCTCTCACCCTGTATGCTATAGCATAGTACTGTTTAAACATTTCAAAACGCAGTCCTCCTCGACAATGAGGCTCACCCTAATTCTGTTGATCATAACCCAAGCTCGTGCTGGATGCTGGAACAAGGATTACTATTACGACGATGATATCAATCAATCAAATGGTTATTATTATTACGGAAGCTGTAGCATGGAGCCTTGGGCTGCGTGGCTTCTGTTTTGTGCTTTCTTCTTTGTCCCAATTTGTTGTTGCTTAATTTTGGGACGTCGTGCTCACCAACGTCGTCAATCTCAGAACCTATCTCTCCCTCAGACCCAAGCTCCTCCTCTTGCTGTCCAGCAATCTGTGGTTGTTCCATTCAACACAGATCCCGGCTCAAGCATTGACGTTACGTGCAATTCTACTGGAAAAGTTTTCAAGGCGATCGTGCCGGCTGGAATGACAGCGGGCCAAGTTTTCATGGTGAACAGTCCTTACTAGCAGGAATGCATAAAAAAGGATTTCTAGTCAGCTACTTTTCTTGTCAAAAAACCTCAACCTCAACCTCTCCCTCCGTCCTTCTTTTCAATTCCATCACTTCCATCCTTAACTCATCCAATTCAAAAGACAGTGTCTCGTTTTCCCCGCGAATCATTTCGTTCTCCTTCTCCAGCTCCCCCTGGTGCTTCTCCACCGCGTCCAGCACCAGACTAACGTCGTTGAGCACCATGTCCTTCTCTGTGATTTGCTGTTCCAAAAAGTTCAAATCTGCCCTCTTCAGCTTTTTCTCTGTCTCCAGGTTTTTTATCGTTGCCACCAGCTCGTTGTTGGTGGCCGTTAATCGGCTTTCGTTCATGTCCCATGTGTCTTGGTTTTGATTTTGATTTTGATTTTGTGTGTGGCCGATGAGCTCGGAATGTGGCGCCAGCCTTTGTGGCGTCACCATCCCCCCGCTCCGCTCCGCCATTGGTGTCGATATGGTGCTCCGTCGATTGTTCTTCTTCTCCAAGACTTCTCCGAGCATTTCCTGGACCCTCTGCAGCTCGTTCACGAGGCTGAAGGCGGCGTTGCTCTCGCCCACGCCCCCGGCGGATGATTCTGGAGTTGCAGATCGCGGAGGGCGGCTTTGGGGTGGCGACTGTATTTGCACTTCGATTGGTTTCGTTTCCGTCGGTACGTGGATCTCCGCCTCCGGGCTTAACCTGCTGGAAGGAGGCAGCTTGTTGGGCTTGGGGTGGCGCGAAACAATGTTTGCCTGGTCGCTTTTTCGCCGGAAGAAGAGATTGTCATTCCCACCGTCATCCACCTTGCTGTCAACCAGTTTCTTTATACCACCCCCTCCGCCCTCACTCTTCAAAACCAGCCTCTCCAGATTATGAATCGCCGTCTCAATCGCCTGGATTTCCTCCTCGTCCTCGGCAAACTCCTCCTCTTCCCCCGCCCCACCCCCCGCCTGCGGACTCATCATCTGCATCTGCTCGTAAATCTTCATCTGATCCCTCTCCTTCTCCTTGGCCGCCTCCCCCATCTTCTCCAGCTCCCCCTTCAGCGTCCGGATCTCAGCCTGGTACACCTGCAGCAGCGTCGCCTCGTCGAGCACCGTCGTGACCGTGCTGCGCCGAGCGAGCAACATTTTTGAGTAGGTTAGTTCCCGTTTTTTGAGGTGTGGAGGACCCCCGAAAACCAAACTTCTCCGCTGCGCTCGGCTTTCCGCTGCGCTCGGCTGATGGACGCAGCTCGCTCGCTCACTCGCTCACTCGCTCACTCACTCACTCACTCACTCACCTCGTTTGCCTGATCCGCTTCGCCCTGGAGGCGAATTTTAACGTGTTGTGGGACTCGTCGACGTGGGCGGGGAGGGGGGAGACGAGGCAAATTATTGCGATTTGGGCGTTGCCGTCTAGGGAGGGTTGGAGGAGGCGGGTGAGTTTGCTGTCTCTGTAGGGGATGTGGCTATTGCTATTTTTATTGGTGCTGCCATTGTCACTATTATTATTATTATTGCGGGAACTAAATTGAGTGGAAAATGTTGTTAGTTGTGTGGTGGCTCCTTTTACTCGTATTCTCGCATACTCGTATGCTCGCTCACCTGTTCTCGCTTAGCTTCCATATGACGTGCCCGAGCGTTAGGAGACTCTTGTTGATGTAGTGACCCTCCTTCTTCCTGACCCCCGTGGTCTTCGCTTGCTTGACACTCTCGCTCCCGGCGAGATCCACCAGCGACAAGGTCGAAACCCGAACACTCGAGCTGCCCGATTTTGACTCGATTACGAGCCGAAATATCGTGTGGGAGCGGGAGGAGAAGGCGTTCAGGAGCGTGGAACCGACGTGGCGTTGCGCCTCACCGGAAGCTATCAGCCCGAAGACTTGCTCCGGGGTTATCACGACCTGCGCCGAGCAAAAATAGAAATAGTTGAGTAGGTTAGTTTCGTAGTGGATGTCGTCGCTTCACACTCTTCTGTCACAAGGCTCGCTCGCTCACCTGCTCAGTCAAATTCTTTATTATCATCCCCTTTCCCTTCTGCTCGAAAATCTTGATCTCCTTCCTGCCAACCAAATAAAGAGGGTTAGAAGAAGAAGAAAACTTGGAATTGAAGACTGGACTGGACTTCACTCACCTCTTTTTCGTGTCTCTCCCCCCCACCCTCCCCACTCCCACACTCAGCAGATCATTGATCTGCTCATTGTAAATCTCCAAGTAGCTCATCCTCAGCAGGTAGGACCTCGAATCGCCACCGTAAGCATCAACATCAGTGCAATTTTTTATGTAGTTGAAGCACTCGTTCACCGCCATCGGCACGATGCCCGGCTGGTCGTGAGTCCCCTGCATGGTGAAAGTTTTGCCTGTACTCGTTTGGCCGTACGCGAAGATTGAGCCGTGGTAGCCGGCCATCGATGCCTTCACCACTCCACGGCAAACATCAGTGTAGATGTTGGCTGTGGTGGAGGTGTAGTCGTAGAGCTTGTCGAAATTATACGCCACCAGCTTGGATGTCTCGGCATACGAAAAATCCGTGTCTTCAGTTTGAGATATCGTGTTGTTATTCAAGACCCATATCCCATCGGGGTTGAGATTGGAATTGGGAGTGGATTTTATTGGTCGAAGGTGGATGCAGACTTGAATATTGGATATTTCTACGGGAGAGGGACACCAGGCCGGAGTTGGGGCTGTCATAGGTGAGCGTACCCTCTTAAGATTTGTTTTTTTGAATTTTTGCCTTTTGTATTTTTTTTGCTTCTCCGCATGTCGGAACCCCTATCTGAATATTATCTACCTATTTTAAGTTTATCAACTGAATTGGAACTCGAGAATATACAATAAGAACAAGATGCACAAGGTTGAGGACGAAGCGGGAGCAGTTAGAAGAAGAAGCAATGCTCAGAGAAGAGCCTCAGCAGACTTTGGAGCTACGACTGATCACGTGCAAGTTGTTGCTCACGACTCCACCGTGGCTGATGACAACAGCTATGCAACAGAACTGTCACAGGACTTTGTTTCCAGCATCCAGTCTGCCGACAACACCCAAATTAAGATGAGAGAATGGAGGAGCAAGAACGATTTGTTCGAGCAGCTCAGCACAAACGAGAAGCTCTTCGGCGAGTTCTTCGACAGCCTCGCGGGAGACTTGCAGAAGCCGCTGAAACTGGCCAGGCTAGGGCTGGCGGCGAGACTGTTGCTTTAGGTTGCACTTACTGTGACTTCGCAACAGACTTTATGATGCTAAATTTCTACCGCACTACAGGGAACAAGAAAGCGTTCAACGCGAGCTTGACCATTATGTGCGTTGCTGTGTTTGCGCAGACATTCAACTCGTTTGACAACAACAAGCATTGCTCAAAGAAGACGCGGTTCTTGCGAATATTCCAGTCCCTGCTCTTTCTGGATCCAGCTGTGCATACCTTCAGGACCTGGAGTGGGGCTAAGGCGGAGGAGGGTTCAATCAAAGGTGGGAGCGAATTGATGGCGTTCTAAAGATTGGCGAGAGAAGCTACTAACTCCCTACAAAATTCAGTTCCAAAGGATTTGCTTTTCTCGACGAAGGTCGTCGAGATGTTATTCGAAGCGTTGCCGCAACTAATCCTCCAAGTTAGAGCTTTGATGCAAGCCGACAGCATCTCGCTTCTCCCTGCCGCCTCGATTTGCCTCAGTGTTGCGACTGCGGGGTTCATAATCTCTGATCTGAGCGTGGGGATCGAGCGTGACCAGATGACGGAACAATTCAGGGGTCCTCACACGGCAAAGTGGTGCGGAATATTGCCGCTGAATTTCGAGTGGGTTTTCTTCCTCGGCCACATGATGCTGGTCTCGGGGTACTTCGCTGCCAACGTGCTCGCACTGACGGTAGGGGGGCTGGTCTTGCCGGGCTACGCGATCCCGGCTTACATGGTGGGTGAGTTGGGGCTGTTTCTGTTTTGGGGGTGGAAGTATGGGAGGGCGAGGTGGTTGCTGGGAACTTCAAACAGGTTGGGCTTCCTCGACGTCTTGAGGCCGGAGTGGCTCGTCATGAGCTTTGTGCCGATCATGATCTTTAGCTGTCCCTCTATACTTGGAGGAAGAACGTTCGCAGGTTGGATTGCGTACAAGCTGGTGCTCACGACATTCGTGGTCCAGTTTTGCACCTCGAAGAGTGGGTTGGTCGAGTCGATGAAGCTTTCGTCCGGTAGCATCATGACGCTACAGCTAGTAGCTGCGGTGTGCGCTGTGGTGGGGTTTCTGGTGATGGTGATGTTCGCGAGTGATTCGCACAGGCACCTCTTGTTCAAGACGATAATGACAACGAAGGAATTTTACAAACGATATTTCGCAACTGACGACTACCCCCTGGACTGGACTTACAATACGAGGGATGAGGGAAGGATTCATGATTTCGGAGCAATTCACCCCTACTTTCACACCGAATCGAAGGCGAAGGTGCAAGAATGGCTTCTCGGGTTGAGGTCGAGTGACGAGCTGTTCTCCTCCGGCGCCGTCGTGCCAAATGGCGTGGTCTCCTTCAAAGGCCAGCAATGGTCCACAGTGTTCAGCAGGATCAAATCCCAAATTACCTACTTCAAGGACGACGGCGCGAATAGACTGATCACAACCCACCTAGACAACCTGCTGGGGGAGATCGAAAGCCGGCCAGTAATAACCCCCCCCCCCC
>BRYC01000382.1:15932-34289 GCA_030267985.1 Parmales sp. scaly parma | reverse complement strand
AAAAATCGTTTTTTGTTACTTCACCAGAGTTCAGCTTCGCCATGATTTCAGTCTTCGAATTAGCCAGCAGAGTAGAGACGTCATTTTGTTTTAGGTAACCCAACAGCATTTTCGCATTCTCAGGAGCATCCATGACATTGCTTTCTAATTTCAACGAAATGAGGTCCAGAGCCTTGGTCGCCTTTGAGTGGATCTCTGAAGTTGTCGATGCAACAATTTTTAATATGGGAGAATCAGTATGTTCAACTGGCGCCTCTGCTGGCAGCGGAGAAGAATTATCATCGTCCATCGCAATTTTGTGGTCCAGAATGTGAGAATATAATATTGAAAATTTTCATTTTTCTTGGATAGCACAATAGGTGAACAGGGTGATAGGTCAAGAGTGAGAACTGTGGCTAGACTAGACATAAGACCCTTCTAGTCCCCCAAATTCAAAATTGATGAACGTCACCTTTGATGGCAACCACCGCTCAAAGAAGAAGACCGTGTCTCTTTCCAAGTCGAAAGCCACTCGATCAAAAGCGGAGCTCCTTTCTCAAACTCGAATACAGCGAGACCTTCGACGTCGCAATCAACTCAAGAATGATTCTTGCGTAATAATTTCGTCTGCTTTCAGGCGTCATTCCTCCAACAAGAATCTCACAGCATCTCTCATCTCCAATTATAGTCACTCCCCCCCCCACACTAAACTAAAACATTTCGCCTTTCTCCACACCCAATGTTTTCTCAAGCTTCACCTCAACAAAAACCCGTCTTACCGAACTCTAAGTCTAAGTCCTCCGTCCCTCACCCTAATCATTCAAGTGATTGCAACCACTCCTCCCCCCCTCCCCTCCGCCCTCCTCTCCTACTACTTCCACTATGTTCTGAACCAGTTAATGAGTGAAGGCGGTGAAGGCGGTGAAGGCGGTGAAGTCGGTGAAGTCGGTGAAGGCGGTGAAGGTGACGATATGGGTGAAGGCGGTGAAGGTGACGATATGGGTGAAGTCGGTGAAGGCGGTGAAGGTGACGATATGGGTGAAGGCGGTGAAGGTGACGATATGGGTGAAGGCGGTGAAGGCGGCGAAGGCGGTGAAGGCGGTGAATCTCCACTCTTGATAGACAACGTTTCCTCAACTAGATTTCAGGTCCTCAACCTCCTCATAACCGCCCTCGTTTCCGTTTCCATTTCCTCTTCCTCCACCACCACCATCTCCGCTCCCCTCCTCAAAAATCTCCGCACTGCTTTTCACACCTCTCACAACACCGACCCGGAAAAGAAATCTACATTAATTTTCTCACTTCTGAATTTATTTCAGCTTCTCTCTCCTCCTCCCCTCTCAGCAATCTCTCTCACAATACTTTCAGCCCCCCAGACCATTTTAAAATCCGCTCTCTTCCCCGCACTCATGCAAATTCTGAAGTGTTCCTCACCCTTCCACTTACTAGACGTTCTTCTTGCCCCTCCCTCTCCCCTATTCCAAATCCAAATCCAATCCCAATCCAACAGCGACTCGCACAATCTTCTACTCAACGTAATGGATATAATCGAGAGCACGCCTTCACCCCCACCGAACTTCTCCGTTAGCAGCTTTCTCGATTTACTGCTGAACATTCTGCGATCCGACCAGCTCTTGCTGGAGACAATCTGTGCCAAGGTAGCTGGCGACCACGTCTTGAACAGGTTGCTTATCGGCGTGGAGGTGGGGGAGGAGGATGGTAACGACATGAGCTCCGACGACGAGGCTTCGTCGACCCCCCTCCCCCCCCCTCCTACCGCCACCACCAACGTGAGCAGCAGCAGGTGAGTCTCTTCTCACTCGCCAATACAAAAACGAACCCACTCAACTCAACTCAACTCAACTCAACTCAACTCAACTCAACTCAACTCAACTCAACTCAACTCAACTCAACTCAACTCAACTCAACTCAACTCAACTCAACTCAACTCAACTCAACTCAACTCAACTCAACTCGTTTTCTCACCTTCTTCGCTCGGCGCAGCAGCTCCAACACCCAGAACGATTTCTCAACAGTCAAGAAAATAAATTCATCCATCCAGGCCCATTTGCTTCGCCACGCGAAGAGTTTCTTTGCATCGTCGAAACCAAATAGCAGCTCGCTCACAATCCTCAGTCAGCGTCTTGCAACCTCGAATATTCTGCCACTTCTGGTCACCTCCTCCCTCTCCTCCTCCTCCTCCTCCTCCTCCTCTCCCCAACCCCAAACCACCATAAAAATGTCAATCCTCTTCTCGAAGTTGTTCCAGTACATTTCTGGCTCGGCCAACGTCTACTCTCCGTGCAGTTTGTTGAACAAGCTCTCGTTTCGGCTGAACTTTGTCAAGTCACTGTGGAGTTCGATTAAACTTACCGCCACCACCATTCGATCATCCCTCGACCAGCAGCACACCCTCCTTTTGTTTTGCGAGGTCTACTCTCACTACTTGACCACCCGCACAGACGAGGAGTTCATTTCCGAAAAGTCATTTTTGCACGACGTGGTGGTAACACTGAAACCGATTATTTCGAATTTGTACTGGGACGAAGGTGAGCGAGCGATCATTTCGTTTTGATATGTGTTTTCCACCATTGAACGATCGCTTTGCGCAAAACGATGCGCTTGGCCGAACTTGCCACCGTGTTTAATTCTGAGTGTCTGAAGACGTTATGCGTCGGAGTTATGGCTGAATTAGTGATGACGTGCAGTTGGCGTGTTTTTGACCGTCCCTGAACAATACCTTTGTACAAAAAGATGCGCCTTGCCCAACCTGTCACCGTGTCCAATTAGCAGCGTCTAAAACCTCCATACGTTTGAGTTACGGCCGATTCAGTGATTCGCATTTTTTTGCCTTTTTTGAGCTTTCACACCCACCTCTGTCCCTGATCTGGACCGTCCCTGAACAACCCCCTCGCACAAAAAGATGCGCCTGGTCGCCCTTCCCCCCGTGTCCAATTCATCGCGTCTAAAACCTCCATATGTTGGAGTTATGGGATTCGCCTTTTTTCGCGTTTTTTTTAGTTTTCACATTGAGTTACGACCGATGCAGTTTTGGCGTTTTTTTTTAGTTTTCCCTCCACATCCACATGCCCCCATTTGGACCGTCTCGAACGATGAATTGCGCAAAATGGCTACAGCCACCCACATCCACTACCAAACTAACCCAATCAATTCGTTTTCGCATTTTCTTCGCTCGGCGCAGCTCTTCAGCTCAAAGATTGCAATTCTCCCCCCCCAATCCAATCCCAATCCCAATCCCAATCCCAATCCCAGTCCCACCTCCCCACGATCGTTTCCACGCTGCACCGGTTAATGTGCAGCTCAACAAAGCTGTACAACAACCTCTACAAGCGCTGGGGGCGAATAAAGTTCTGCGACGAGGAAGTTTGGCTTTGGACAAATTTGCAGAGCTACAAGCTCGAGGCCAACACCAACAACAACAGCAACAGCAACAATAGCAACGATATGATGGATGATGACGATCCCTCCGATGACGACATCCCCTCCCCCAATCACCCAACAATAACAACCACTTCGGACGAGCTGGTCAGCATGTTCAAGGATGCGAAAATGGCGCGCGTTCTGAACGCCCTCCCGTTTGTTCTCAAGTTCAATCAGCGCGTTGCCATATTTCACAGTCTCATTGCGGTCGACAAGACAATCACGCAGGACGAAATGTACGCGCTGAGAATGTTACAGAATAGCAATAACAACAGCAACATGCACCCCAGGTGAGTGTAACACACACAAAAACGAAAGGAAACGTTCGCTAACCCACCTGCTTCGCTCGGCGCAGCCTGGGCGAACAGATTCGTGTGCGCAGATCTCACATCTACGACGACAGCATGACCCAGCTGAACGATTTATCCACCCGTTTGCGGAGCAGAATTCAAGTTACGTTCCTCAACCAGTACGACGCGGAGGAGGCGGGAATTGACGGCGGCGGCGTGTTCAAGGAGTTCGTGGACGACTTGGTAAAGGAGGCGTTCTCCCCCTCCCCTAGTCGCGACTTGGTGTCGAACACGGAGGACCAGCTGATCCACCTGAACCCCAACGTCGACCCACAAATTTACTACAGGCATTTTGAATTCTTGGGACGTGTCTTGGGAAAAGCTGTGTACGAGAGCATCCTGGTCGAGGTGGGTGTGGCCTCGCACAAAAAGATGCGCCGCTATGTGCGTTTTTCAACCATTCGTCTAACCCGCACTCGCACTCGCACTCGCACTCGCACTCGCACTCGCACTCGCACTCGCACTCGCACTCGCACTCGCACTCGCACTCGCACTCGCACTCGCAGCCTCAGTTTTGCTTGCCGTTTTTAAACAAGCTGCTGAACAAGCCTAACACACTTGACGATTTAAAAAATTACGACAGGCAGCTATACGACAACCTGTTGAGCATCAAAAAAATGAACGACGAGTCAATTCGGGCGCTGTGCCTCACGTTTGAGGTCTCCAGCAGCGTCAACACGGGGTCCAACTTTTTGAACAGGGTCTGCAACGTTGAGCTCTGCAAGGACGGTGCCAAAACCCCAGTGACGAAGCAGAACTGCATCAAGTACATCCACCTTGTTGCGAACCACAAGCTGAACGTGGAGCAGAGCAAGGCGACGAGGTCGTTCCTTCGGGGCTTCCGCGACATCATTCCAGCTTCCTACATTACCATTTTCTCCGCCAAGGAGCTGCAGAAAATATTCAGCGGTGACGACGAGGTCGTGTCGATAGACGTTGCGGATCTGAAGGCCGTGATGCTGTACAGTGGGGGGTATCACCCATCACAGGACTGCGTGATTTGGTTTTGGGAAATTGTCTCGGAGGTGAGATAACGCAACGCAACGCAACGCAACGCGAACAACACAACACAACACAACTCAACACTACTAACGCTCGACGCAGCTCAGCATCGAGCTGCAGCGAAAATTGTTGAAATTCATTACGAGCTGCAGCCGAAAGCCTCTGCTGGGGTTCAAGTCATTGTGCCCGTTGCCATGCATCCAAAAGGTGAACGCCAGGGACGAGAACAGATTGCCAACCAGCAGCACATGCATGAATTTGCTCAAACTTCCCTTGTACAGCAGCAAGGCTTTGATGAAAGAAAAGTTGGAATACTCGATTGAGGCTGGGGCCGGGTTTGAGTTGAGTTGAAGAGTAGAATTTTGATAGCGTGTTTTATATTGTCTTTTTCTTTTTTTTAGCCCGTTCTTCTTCGTCGCCCCCCTGTTCAGCCTGTTCATCCGCGTAGTCCCCCTCAACGTATTTGTCGCTCTCCTTCAACTCGGCATCTCCACTAGCCCACACACCGCCGCGTTTTTTCCCATCAGTAGGTTTTACTGGAGCAGCCTGTGGGCCACAATCATCATCCGACTCATCGTCGTCGTCTGTTTCACTGTCGCCCTTATTGTCCTCCTGCAACAACTCTTTCTCCGCATCCTCCTTGGCCATTTGCTCCCTCTTCTTGTCCCTCGCAACCTGAATTGCTGCTAATCGTTGACCGTACTTGTTCCCAAAAATGTTGTAGTGCCCACCCTTCCCTGACGCGCATCCTAAGCAACCCGTGTTTGGGTCCTGAATCTCCTGGTTCTCCTCGCGCAGCTCAGACTTGGGCACGCGGCAGATGCTCACAGTCCCAAATTTGTAATTCTTCGAATTGATAGCAAACGTTGAACAAAGGCTCTCATAACCTGGCTTCTTCCACTTGGCAATCAAACCCGCATCTACCAACTTGTTCCGAACGCAATGGTCATAACACTCCCTCGTTATCATTTGATGAATGTAGTACATGTCATACACATACCGCGTCCGCTGCCAGTTGATTTGGTGAACTGGCCAGATCGACTCTCCCTTCCTTAACCCCTCGTGGCTCTTGTTTACACAGTCTCGTAGCTCATTGTCCAAAATGGCGAGTGTGGGTTGGATCACTTCATAGCTAGCCGGGGGTTTCTTTTTGCTGAACTTTGACATGTTGGTGTTGGTGTGGTGTCCTCCCAGGCCCAGGAAAAACTTTGGGTTACAAAAAAATGGAAAACCATTTTGAGTCCAAGATTCTTAGTATGCGCCTATCGCCAATCTAATCAGCAATCTATCTGTTTTACCCATTTTTCGTTTACCTTCTACCATCCACAATGTCTATTTTCACATCAGAAGCAAAAGTGTGGGATCCTGTTGCTCCTTCACCACTAAGTCCTCCCCCAACCAAATGTAGAACAAGTCCCAACAACAACGAGGATTGCATAGTCCGAGAGAGCACGTTGAGCAGCGACGCATTTGAGATTTTCTCCGGAAAGCTTATTGCTCTTCCACGAAAAGGTCATTCGTCGAGGATCACAAATGAAACCAAGCTGGAGAGGTTTTACCGTTTGAAAAAAGAGATTGACGAGTTGGTGGTTGATTTTGAGGAGAGCCGCTCGTCTTTGGGCGACAACGATTGGAACAAGAATGAGAAGGTAATTGTATTGCAGCTCATTGCTGATGCTACAAAGTTGTCGAGCAACTTGAGCTCAGTGCAATCAGGTTCTTCAATAACTGCCAGCGGCATAATAGATCGCGTCCTTAATAATAGCAGCAGCAACAACACCAATACCAACAACACCAACGACGATCGCGAAAAACTCAAGGCAATGTTAGAAAACCGAATTGCCGTAATAGAAAACAAGTTTTCCTCACTGGAATCAACTGAATTGTTGAATTCGTCACTACTAGAGCGTTTGACAAAGTTGGAGAGCTCGCACAATCCATTCCACAAAAGTTCAATAAAATCAATTCGTGCTGAAGCCAACCTAATCAAAAACGACCTGGAAGCGGCAGCCAGCGCCCAATCGCGAATATTTAAGCTTCGAAAGGGTGCTACAGACGATAGCGCCACCAGTGCTGCTGCTGAAGACTCCAAGGTGATCTCCAAACTTCACGATAGGTACATTGAGCTCGAACAGATTTCGGAAAAATTACCTCAAATCGTAGCTCGGCTTTCAAGGCTGTCGACCATTCACCAAAAGGCGGGAACTTTTGGGAACAGGCTTTCTGCTGTAGAAAAATTTACCAATGATGCAGTTAATGTGATTGGCTCATTGGAGAAGAATTTGGTTTTAGTGGAGAAGAACATGGTGGAGAATTTCAAAACAATCAAAGAGAATCTCAAAGTCAAGGAATACTAATTTTTGCCATTTTTTCATTCCTCCTCCACCTCCTCCACCACTTCTTCATCCTCCAGGTTCGCCTCGAGAATCTTAATCAACTCTTTCTCCGCTTCCAAAACAGCAACCTGCTTCTTCGCCTCGGTCGAGGATTCGTCGTTGATTTCGCCGGGGTTCACCTTTTTTTCTCGTTCCTTTTTGTTATTGATTTTTTCAACCTCAGATTGGGTATTGTTCAGGATGGTGTCTATCTCATTATCCGTAATACCGCTGAGGACTGAGGCCGCCTCCGTCTCCTCCATGTCGAGGCTGTTCGCCATTGGCTCGGCTTTCAAAATCGCTTCCGTCTCGATAAGCTCACGGTTGGCCTCCTCCAACAATTTGTCTGCCTTTGCTGAGAATTCTTCCAAACTACCGGTGACAAACTGCTGGCTATCCTCCTCCAGTTTCTCGCTTAGCTCCTGCTTCGAGAACCCTTGTTCCGGCAGCAAGGAGGAGGAGGAGGTGAGTGTACCGTCGGTTATTTGCTTCGAGGAGAACGGCTGCAGTTCGAATCCGTTTAGCCAGCGCAAGCTAGCAGCAGAAGATTGATTGAGTGGGTTAGTTGAGTTAAACGAGTTGATTAGATTAGTAGCAGAGCAAGCCTGCTCGCTCACCTGCCGCTGTTGGTCTCTGCAACGAGAGTATCCACGCAGAGAGGATCATCGCCCTGTCCGTAATTCTCGTTGTCGTAGGGGTCGAGGAACTGCTTGGCAAGGTTGAGAATGCCCTGGTAGAAAATTGTGAGTAAGCCTGTGCCTGCGATGCCCACCGAGTAAGACATGTTCGTGGAGAACGCCATCACCGGGTAGAGCCACAGAACTACGTCAACCAAAACTTGCACGATGTGGGCGTAAGCGAACGGCATGCGGCCGCTCAGCTCGTCGCCGATTGCTCCGTATTGAGCTCTTATCACGTGGATCTTGTCCAAGAACGCCAT
Organism: Parmales sp. scaly parma; assembly: GCA_030267985.1. Classification (NCBI taxonomy): domain Eukaryota; class Bolidophyceae; order Parmales; species Parmales sp. scaly parma. Next base: position 26,202 of record BRYC01000382.1, on the reverse strand, counting down.
CTCAAATCCAGATCCTCCAAGGAGGTGACCGGCAGATTTCGCCTCGACGAAAACTCTCCCAATCCACATAATGACGGCGTTGTGCCGCTGCGCCGAGCGAAGAAGGTACCAAACGAATTGAGTGGAATAATGTTAGTTTAGTAGTGGATGTAGCCATTGTGTCTGTAGCCATTGTGTCTGTAGCCATTTCGCGCACTTTATCGCTCGCTCACCTGAGTTGCTGGAACAGATTCGTTGCAGAGGGCCTCCCTCTCCTCCTTCGTGATTAACCCCCGCTCAACCAAGCGTCGCATTCCGCGCGGCGTTAGCACTGGTCGATGACTTCTCGTGAACGAAGCGTAGCAGAGCAAATTGAAAACTCGAACGTAGCGTGCCACCAGCTCAAGACATTGCCTCGATGCCGGAGTGTAGCCGGACATCGCGTCCTTTTCCGGGCGAGTCCTCGCTGCGTGGATGGACAGCCCCAAACCGAGGTCGTTGAGCCGCCCCTGCAGTCGGCGACTGACCTCGTAGCACTTACGCCAGAGACCGTAGCTAACATTGAGGAAAAAGGTCAGGGTGAAGGTCGTGACACTCAAAAGCTGCCCCCAAAGAACGCCAAACCCCACCAATTTACCCTGGGTTTGGGGCATTTGCTTAAAGTAGAATGCAATGAGGGTTGCAAACAGCATGTTCCGAATTGCGCTCGCCCAAGTCTCCGCAAAACACGTCCCACGCCAGCTATGCCAGATCTTCTTCCCTGAAGGGTCAAACTGTAGCATAATCGGCCGCCGCGCAGACAGACGAACACTCTCATCAATCAGGTCATCAAGCAAATCCTGAGTACTAGCACGTTCGATGATGCTCTCAGGTGTTTGGAGGACATTTAGACGAGTGAGTGAGTGATGGATTGGATGTCGAAGGTGGTAGCCATTCGCCACGCCCAGAATCAAAAAGAAAACCCGCATATACCTATACTATAGCATAAACCTCTGTGAATTTACGAATTTGGTGTCAAAAAAGAAAATCGCCAAAAAGTGCCAGGAACCAAAAACGAACAAAAAGTGAACTTGAAATTCTCAAAGGTTATTGAGTCCCCCCTTCCGTTTTCTCACAACCACCACCCAACCAACCCCTAGCAACCAGAATCCGAAATTCTAAAGGACGTAGCAAACGAACGAAAACAAATTCAAAAGTTTCTTTTTTTTCTCTTGTAATCCTGACCCCCCCCCCCCATCACAAACCCCACACCCATTCCCACACCCACTCCACACCCTTGATGGAGGTGGTTACTTCTCCGCTCCCGCCCGTGCCTCCAAGAGGCAAGAGGAGGTTTGATGACTATAGCCAAGAAGCAGCATCTTTTTCACAGCAACAACCATCAACCCAAACTTCACCACAAAAGCGGCGGCGGCAAGACAGCCACCTTTTTAGTCCAATTGAGAATGGAATGACCCAATCCTCTCAAATGACAACAATATCCAACCAAAACAACAGAATTTTGGAGCTTGAGAATCAACTAAAGGAGCAAAATTCAAAACACAAAGCCCAGCTTAACAGCTGCGTGGGCGAGAACAAGCTTTTGAAAAAGGCTGTAATGCGACAGAATGACATTCAGCAGAATATGACGAAGGAAATTGCGCACCTCCACGGTGCTGGCAATGCTCTTTTAGAGAAGATCGCACGTCTTGAGAAGGACAATTATGCGATGCAGATCCACATTCAGCACAACAACACCAATTCTGGTTTTGGTGGTGGTGGTTCTTCAGGTAGCGGCATGATGGATCAGAGACCTCCTGACGTATTTTAGTCTTCGTCTGATCTAATCCGATCCGATCCGATCCGATCCCTTTCCTTCCCTTCCCTTCCCTTGATGTTCTTTCTTAAGATTACCTATAAAAATTAAAATGAAGGTAGCTTCCCCAAAATTATTCCGTTATTTTATTTGGAGGCTATTTGTTCTCTAAGCAGGACAACGAATTGCTCTAACTTCTCAATGCTCTCTGGCACCACTCCCTCAAATTCGAAAGCCTGTTTGACCTTGTTACAGACTCCCACAAGCATGAATATGCACTTACTCATGTTCTGTTTCCACACCTTTTCCCCCAAGCTCATTTTCCTCTCCAACTTGCTGTGCAAGCTCCCAACCTTTATGCAAATTTCAACAACCTTGTCGAACTTTGTCGCATCCTTCTCCCAGCCGTTGTAACCCATTGTCAAACTCCTATGACACTTCATCAAGCACTCGATCACCGCGTCGTCCCCCTCCCCGATCATCTCCTTGAACACCACTAGAATCTCGTACACCCAGCACTCGGTTTTCGTCGTGGCGCTGATCTTCGTGAGCAGCTTCTGGAGTCGGTCAACGCTCCTAACCGCCGGGTCCACCCTGTTTTTATCGTTGAGCTCCTGCGCCACGTGCAGCTCGCTGACCACCCCGTGCATAATTGCCCGAACGACCTTTTCCTCGATTTCGTAGCAGTCCTTTCCAACGGCTGTCTTCTGCTTGAAGTCGATCAGCTCGCTGCAGGCCTGCATCGCCTCGTCGAACCTGCTCAAATCCATGCAGCAGTATAGCTTGTTGAGCCAAACCCGCCAGTTGTTTCTCATGTACCGCAAGCTCTGGTTCAGGGCTGCGAACGCGCTGGAGGGGTTTTTCAGGTGGAGGTGGACGGCCGCGATGTTCGCCCAGGCGTCGGCCTCCTCCGGTTCCTGCTGCACCACCTCCGAGAAAGCCTGCAGCGCCCTCGGCCAGTCGTCAATTCGCATCGAAACGGATCCGAGGAGGAACCAAACGCGAGACATTAGGGGTTTCACGGCGACACACTCGTTGAGGTGGTCAAACGCTCCCTGCAAGTCTCCCTTGTCGAACGCGTACCGGCCCAGAGCGGCCTTTGCGCTAGCGTACTTGCGGTCGCTCAGGTCCCACGCCTTCTGGAAGTACGCGGGGTCCTTCGTCAGGTCACCCAGCGCGCCGAGCATTCGCGGCGTCTGCAACGAGCGAAGCGAGATTGCGCGCATTTTTAATGAAGCAAGAGCAAAACGAATGAAGCGAGCCAAACGAATTGAGTGGAATAATGTTAGTTTAGTAGTGGATGTAGCCATTATGTCTGTAGCCATTTCGCGGGATTCATCGTTCGCTTCGCTCGCTCACCTCGAAGACTGCCAGCCTCTCCCTTACCAGAGCCTCCGCCTTGGTGTTATCCCCCGAGTGCTGGTAGCACTCAACCACCTCGTCCCACATCTCCAGCTCGGCAAAAAGCTCCGCAGCGGTCGACGTCACCCCAATCTTGGCGTAGCGCAGCGCCAAGTCCGCCTTGATCGACCACCTCGGGGGGTATACGATGGCGTGCAGCCACTTGATACGGTCCTGAACCTTGGCGGAGTCGTTCACGGATTGGTAGGTCGATTGGGTGAGGGTCAGTCGGGTCGTGTGCTGGTCTACTAGGGCTTGGATTTGGAGGATGGAGCGCTCGCGCGTGTTGCTGCGCTCACACTCGAGCCACGCTCGCTCCAGGAGCGCCGTCGAGTAAATCGTCCAGTCCACGTGCTGGATCAAGACTCGCTCGAGGTACGGGATCATTTCAGTGGCTGTCAAGCCGTCGCTGGGGTTGGAGTTCTTCACGTCTAGGCAGAGTGCAAGTACGATCGAGAGGTCGAGGGGGGAGAGGAGCGGTTGGTTGTTGTAGGCCTCGTCGTCGAACTGTGTGACTTCGTGCAATGGGTTGTGTTCGTCGGGGTGTTCTTGGGAAAGAGGTTTGTTGTTGTCATTATTGTCATTATTGTCATTATTGTCATGATCATTGCTTTTAATAAGCTCAACCTCGTCGTCCGGATTCTCCTTCTCGCTGCTAGCAATGAGCACCATCTGGCTTATGCTCTTCTGCTGAAACTTGGTTTTCTTGCCCTCCCGACCTGTCAACTCCACCTGCAAGCCGCTGAGGCTCTTTGACTTTGCAAATAGAGGCTTGCTACCCTTGAGCTTCTCGAAGTAATAGTGTGCCAGGCCGTACTCCAAATTTACCAAGGAGCTCAACTGGCGGTCCGCAAAATTTGAGGTCTTCGAGTCGCAGAACATTGGGACGGTTTTCCCGAAGCTGGCGTTAACGACCTCCCAGAGGGTCGTCGAGTGCTCGCCGGCGGGAAACTGCAGGAGCCGGTGGTGCGCCACCGAAACTCTACTGTGCCACAAATGCAAGGTCGTTTTGTGGAGGTAATGCTCCTCATCCTGAGAAACCAAAAAGTTTAAAATGATCGTCGAGAGTTGCAGGAAGTTGAGGTGAATCGACACGGCAGTGGGAAGCTCGCCGTCAATTGACAGAGCATTCATACAGTCGAGCTGGTGCTTTTTCCTGCTTTCGACGTCATTCGCATTGACAAATAGAAACGAGCTAGACTCCTCAATCGTAGGACCGCTGGCGAAGCGCCGAGCGAAGCGAGGCGCATTTTTAACGGATCAGGGGGGAGGCGAGCGAGCCAAAGAATTGAAAATAATGTTAGTTTAGTAGTCGCTCGTATTCTCGTCTTCGTCTTCGTCAAGGCAAGCGAAGACTGAGTGAGACTCACCTGTAGTTGGACTGCAAATACACGTCGAACGAAGCCACTGCTACCAGCAAGGCGTCCAAAAAACGGTGGCAATATTGCTTATTGGAACTGTTTTTTTGGGGTGGGGTGAGGTGCGCTCTCAACTTATCCTCAATGGTCGCCTTGATCGGAAAGTGAATGTCGGAAGTAGTGAAATCTAGTGGTGTGGACTCAAGCAAAGCGAGGTAATTGCCATTTATTATCTGCTTTGCGTATTTTATAGACATGGAGGCGGAAGAAGACTCCACCGAGATTGGAGGCAGCTTCTCGACATCTGTGTAAAGAACGGCCAGCTCTATGTGCGAAAGGACACCGAAGAACAATTGTGAACCTTCAACAACAACAAACGATTCGTCTGACGACTTGGACGTGTCATTGTCTGCTTTTTCTTCGTCGTCTTCGAATTGAAGGCCCGCAACACCACCTAACACGAACTCTCCAGAGGAGTCACTATCATACTCTGTTTTATCAACCAAATTCGCCATGAATTGGAGGCTCGATGTCAAAATCCAGTAGAGTCGTGGGAAGAAGCGATTGATTATCGGGGAGCTGGAAGATGTAGTTAACACAACTAGATTTGGAAAAGCCCAATTAAATTCTCTCTGAAGTAGTTGCTGAACACTTAAATGGTGAAATGGGTCGTCAAAACTTGCCAACATTCCAACAAAATTTTCGGACAGCACCATAACGTGAAACAGGTGTCAGTCCATTAATTTCACATATAATGGATTTGTTGATCTTCCTCACGCTCTTCTGTCAAACAATTCAAGCCTTCTCGTTGAACGGTTTCCAACGATCCTCATTTGCATTGAGGTCTGAAGAAGCGGCCATTGCTTCCTTTCGGTCCTCTGTTACAAAATCTCAGGAACCACCGTTTGAAGTTACAATGGAGGCGCTAATAATTTACCATGCTGAGCACGGCGACTTAGTAATTCCTTCCAACTTTGTCATGCCCTTCAATTCTCCCTATCCTCCTATGCTCCAAGGTTTAAATTTGGCGTCGCTTGTTTATCAAATGAAGTGGTGGAGGGACAATGTGTCGACCAGCAAGGAGCGTCAGCAGCAGCTCAACGACATGGGCTTCATTTGGGGCCGATTGCAGACGAAATGGGATTTGATTGTCGAGGCGTTGGGGGCTTACAAAACTTGGCGCAAAGACACAGATTATTATCCGGTGATGACCACCACCGAGTGCGAAAACGAGGGGGAGAGTGAGGGTGAGAATGAGAAAAATCTAAAAATCAACAACAGCAACGGCTCCCCGATCTGGATTGAGGTGGTTGATGTTGCGGAGAGTTTCGTTGTTCCACAATCTCCCCATTTCCCTGTAGCTACCTGGACGCTGCCTTTGGGCTATTTAGTCAAGATGATTCGGCTCCACAGCTGGTTCATCTCCGGGACTCACAAGTTTGAACGAATCCAGCTGCTCAATTCGATTGGGCTCGTCTGGGACAAGAGTGAGAGGAAGGTGTGCGAGCGTAGCGAGCGAGGGCTTGATGAAGACGAGAATACGAGCCACTACTAAACTAACATTATTCTCATTTTTTTTGGGCGCAGTTTGGACTTCTCGTGTGGGCGCTGCGGGAATTCAAGAGACTTCACAGGGGGGTGGACGTTAACAATGTGGCTCAAACCTACATCGTTCCGGACAACTCTGCATTCCCGCCTCAGCTTTGGGGCTACCCTCTCGGCGTGCGGCTTAAGAATCTAAGGCAGAAAAGGACGTATCTGAGCGGCAATTTTTCCGAAAGCAGGGAGAAATTAATTAGGCAGGTTAGCGAGCGAAGCGAGCGAGCCTTGATGAAGACGAGAATAGTCGCGATGAATCCCGTGAAATGGCTACAGACATAATATAGTGACCTACATCCACTACTAAACTAACGTTCTTCCACTCAATTCTTTTGACTCGCTTCATTCGTTTTGCTCTTGCTTCATTAAAAATGCGCCTCGCTTTGCTCGCGCGGCAGGAGGGGGTTGAAACTGAATTCGGTGGTCAAAAAGGCGCCTACGCTAAATTGATCTCGAGGGCCACCAACTACAGGAAAATTCACGGGAAGCCTCCACCACGTACTTATGTTGAAGAAGATGGTTATTGTTTGGGGAAACTTTTATACGGGGCAAAGAACCGCATAACAAAAAAGTCCGAGGAGAGAACCTTGCAGATGAGAAATTTGGGTTTGTTTAATAACGGCGAAGAAGAGAGAATAAAAATAAAAAACCTCAAAAATCTCAACCGGTAGTAGTAGTAGGAGTAGGAGTAATCCAAACAAAATCGTGTTGAAATAACATTAGAAAGAAAGAACAATTTCCTCAAACCCCATCTCCTCTCATTGCACATTTTTTAGCTGCATGTTCCACATTTTTGAATAATCGCCATCCTTTATGTTCATCAAACTCTCGTGGGAACCAGATTCTTTCACTTTTCCATCACCCAGGACAACGATGAGATCGGCGTTTCGAATCGTACCGAGCCTGTGGGCAATCGTTATCACCGTCCTGTTACCGCCGCTCAAATTGTCAAGCGCCTTCTGAACACTGGACTCGGTGATCGTGTCTAGCGCACTTGTGGCTTCGTCGAGGATGACGATGGACGGGTCCTTCAACAAGCACCTTGCAATTGCAACTCGCTGCTTCTCGCCGCCGCTGCGCCGAGCGAAGCGAGGCGCATTTAGAATGAAGGACGAGCGAAACGAACCAAGCGAGCCAAACGAATTGAGTGGGTTAGTTTAGTAGTGGATGTAGCCATTATGTCTGCAGCCATTTCGCGGGATTCATCGCGACTATTCTCGTCTTCATCAAGGCTCGCTCGCTTCGCTCGCTCACCTCAGTTTCAGCCCTCGTTCACCAACGGCGGTGTCCCAGCCGTCCTCCAAGCTCTCGATGAAATCGATGATTTGAGCATCCTTCGCCACGCGTTCCAGATCCTCCTGCGAGCAGTCCCTGTTGCCATAGGCTATATTGTAGCGAATCGTGTCATTGAATAGAGGAGTGTCCTGCGGGACGACTCCGATCGAACTTCTCAGAGACCCCTGTGTGATTGTTCGGATGTCCTGGCCGTTCACGAAAACAGCTCCCTCGTTCACGTCGTAAAATCGAAAGAGAAGTCGCGAAATAGTGGTCTTCCCCGCTCCGGTCGGGCCAACGATAGCCGTGTAGGTGCCCTTCTTGACTGCCAGATTTAGGCCTCGTAGCCCGTTCTCAACCGTTTGCGACTTGTAGTGGAATTTGACATCCTTGAACTCGACGATGATGTCTTCGTCGCCGCCGTCTTCCTTGAAGTTTAGCACGGAGGCGCTTGGAGAGTCAGTTATGGTCACCTCCTCGCGCAGCAAAGAGGAGAGGTTTGCCAAATCAACAATTGCCATTATTATGGCGTTATACACACTGCCCAAAAAGTTAAGTGGAGCAAAGAGGTTCAGGACGTAGCTCAGGACCGCCACAAAGTCTCCAACTTCCATTCCGGAGCAGCCGCCGCCCTTGTCACTGCAGCAGGAGTGGTCGTTTTCCTCGCAGCCAAACGTTGCAACGCAACACTCGTTCTTCTGCTTTATTGCGTCAACGGCAAGGATCAGGCACAGGGCTAGACAAAGCTGCAAGAGAACTTGCTGGGTGGTGTTGAGGAACGACAATGAGGCCTGGACGGCAACGGAGTGGTTCTGGAAGTCCTTGATGGCGTTTCCAAACCTTTTTTCCTCATGCTGTGAGTGAGGTATGTGGGTTAGAATAAAATGTAGCTGTGGACAAGTGAGCAGCAAGCAAAGGTGTACCTTTTCGGCCTCGAAATACTTGACCGTTTCGAAGTTTATTAATGAATCCGTAGCAATGTCGTGCCATTTGTTGTCGTGGGTGTTGACAGCTTTCCTGAACCGCTTCCGCCAGAGGGTGAGGATTACGGTGAGGAGACAGTACATGTACACGAAGAAGAAGAGGGTGACAGCCAGGGGAATGTAGTCGAACTTGATTGCAAAAATGAGGCAAACAATGAGGCACTCGGAGATCGCTGGGATTAGCCAGAGGAACATGTACTTCATGAGAGTGTCGGATGCCAAGATACCCCTGTCCATGCTCCGCATGACGTCTCCGAGCTGAGAGTGATTTAGTATATGGTATGGCGACAAGGCGAGCGAAGACTGAGACTAGACTCACCTTCTTTTTGAGGTGCCAATCGAGGGAAAGCTCGTGGAGGTGGCTGAAGGTTCGCTCAGACAACTCCACAAACGCGGCCTGAGCGACACGAAGGTAGATCAGACTCTGGCACTCCTTAAAAAATTTGCCGAGAAATACCAGCAAGCAGAAGAGGCTTGTGTTTGTGATGGCTCCTTGGTAGTCGCCCTCAATCAGGAGCGTCGAGGCCTTGCCGAGCAGGAGAGGCGAAATGACGTTGCAAACCTTGCTCGCAATGACAAAAACCCAAGTCATGATCGCCCTGAGCCTATTGCGAAAGGCACTCACTGAAGTAGCCTTGGGCCAGAAATACGGCCGAAGCATCCAAATTAAAGCCAGCAGCTTGATCTCATCCTTGTCGTCGGGCAATTTTTTCTTGAGGATGATCTTTTGGAGGTGGAAGTTCGCTGTTGCAAGGAGGGCACCAACAAGAACCAGCAAGAAGACAATTATGTCGTTGGTCCTTGGGGTGGGGGCCATGGGAGACTGAAATACTAGCACCGTGATAGTTATGAAGGTGGTCAAGGTAGTGGCCACAGTCAGCAGCTTCGTCACACGTCCACGGTGCTTAAAGTAAAAGCAAATAGTGTCGAGAAAAATCCCAGAAGCAACAATGAACAATTGAGTGAATTGAACATTCATGCTGCTGAAGGCGGTGGTGGAGTTGAAGTAATTGAGAAACCCAAATACAGTCAACAATATGACCGAAATCGAGTTGAAACACACGTAAAGTGCGTTAAACTTGTCGAACTTCGCCTTGATCAGGGGAGAAACAGTGGACGCTGTGTCGATGAACGGGTTGATCTCTTCCAGTTCGAGGGGGGCTTTTACAACCTTCAAATCTTTTGCATCTGTAGCATCCTCTGCATCCTTTGCATCCTTCACATCCTTCTTGTTGCTCTGATTGTCAATACGGGTAGCTATGTCTATCAGTTTCGAAGAAGAGCGAAACAATTGGAACGTGGCAGCCATTGACAAGAAAAGGGTTGAGATTGGATCAGCCATATCACTGACTATTGGTGTTGAGGTTGGTTTTTGAGTCTTGACCAAGATTTATGGCAAGATTTATGGCAATTTAGATCGTCCAACTGATTATTATCTTACTCGTAGTTGGCAATGTGTTGCTAAGAGTATGTTTGTCTTAGCGTGGAGCCACAAATGATTTTTGTCGATTTTGGAATTTGGAAACGCCGGCATGGTCACCCCTCGACCATCCGAGGCGAAATTGGTTTGCTCATAATTCATCAAGGTTAGTGCTAGTGGTGCCCCTTTTGTCCATTCCCAGCCCTCCGTCTGCCCCATACACCCCCCGAACCGAGCTTTTGTACCCACAACCATCTCGAGGTGGTCGTGGTCGTCGATCGATCGGCCAAACTCCCCAAAACTGAGCCCATCGTTTAATCCGTTCTCCCTGCCCCCCTCTTCCCTCAACCCCCTTCCCATCCACACCCACCCCCCCCCATCCACCCCCCAACCCCTCATTGCTGTGACCTCCACCCCCCAGCCCAAAGCTGTTCCTCCCCCAGCCTCAAAGTCCCCCCTT
>BRYC01000382.1:4205-15881 GCA_030267985.1 Parmales sp. scaly parma | reverse complement strand
CCCCCCCCCCCCCCCCCTCACCCACACAGAACAAAATTCAATAAAATGGCCATCATCAAATCGGGAAAGGTTGTGATTGTCCTTGCCGGACGCTTTGCTGGCCGAAAGGCTGTCGTTGTGAAGACATTCGATGATGGATCATCTGATAAACAGTTCGGACACTGCCTCATCGCGGGAATTGACCGCAACCCCCGCAAGGTCACAAACAAGATGTCGAAAGCTAGTGTCACCAAGCGTTCCAAGATGAAACCCTTCATTAAATATGTCAATTACAATCACATCATGCCCACACGATATGTTGTTGATATGGAGCTGAAGAAGACTGTGGATGAGGCTGAGTACAAGACTGAGAGGAAGGAGGTGCGCAAGGGATTGAAGAAGGTGTTCGAGGATAAGTACTTGACCCAGAAGCCCTTGGAAGGAAATAAGAAAGCCACTGGCAACAACTACTTCTTCAAGAAACTTCGCTTCTAAACTAAAGAAACAAAAGTTAAAAGATAGGAAAACTCTTCTCTTTTTTAATTTTGATTCCTCTCGCTTGTTTGACTTCCATTCTAAGAGCTCCCCACAAAGCCCTTCCCACCTCCAGTTCTCTTGTGTTCCTTTCTTCTTCCTCCTGCCCTTCTCCCTCCTCTCCCTCTCCTGCCACCCAAGCCTGCCCCTCCCCTGCCCCCCTTGCCATGCTGTTTGCTGCGTTGAAATCGACCGCGAACAGACTTTTTAGTGATTGTTCATTTAGTGTCATTAATTTCTCGCCTTTGCCGAGCGAGAGCAAAAATAGTTGAGTAGGTTAGTTCAGCAGAGAAAAGTGGAAGTATCCATGTATAGCAATTTCGCACGGAGCTTCGCACTCTTCTGTCACCAAGGCTCGCTCGCTTCGCTCGCTCACCAGTCATGTTTGGAGGCAGAACTATGTGGGCGAATTTGCCCCCGTCAGCTACCCCAATCCATGCCTTGACCTCCTCACAGCTCCACTCGCCCACCGGTTTGCTCAGTCCCGCCGCCCCGCTCACGAGCGGCACTTGTACGGTCACTCCTTCGATGTTTGCCCTTGCTGCGGCGCCGAGTGAAGCGAGGCGCATTTTTAATGAATCACGAGCGAACCAAGCGAGTCAAAAGGATTGAGTGGGTTAGTTTAGTGGGGGCTCGTATTCTCGTATTCTCGTATTCCTCAAGGCTCGCTCGCTTCGCTCACTCACCTGAAAACCCAGCCCCGCTCCCCCCCACTCGCATTTTCAAATTTTCCATCGGAGGCATCATCAAGCTCACGTGGTCAAGGGTGTTCAAGGTGTGGAAGCAGTCAGTGGTGGTTGGCGACACGGTTGCAATTATAGTTGTGGTGTGGGCCTCGTCGACGAAGCAATCCCTCAGCACTCTTGTCAGCAAGTTTGCGCGGTAAGGAGCCTTGAGCTTCTTTTCGTGCTGAGCCCGAATGCAATCTTTCAGCGCCATCAGCGCCTTGTTGATCTCCGCCGATTCTCTGTGCTGCCGAGGCGTCATTTGGATGGTCTCGTAGTTGCGCTCCGAACCGGCCAAGTCCACAACCGTTAGCTCCCCCCCGGAGGAGAACTTCACTCTGCAAACAGCGTGGGATCGGCTGGAGATGGGATTCCTTTCTGTAACTTCTACGCTCCTCAGCGCCAACGCAGGCTCAAGAATATAATTGAACTGCTGCTCAGAGTTGGCCTTGCCCATCGCCACAGTTTTCGTAATTATCCCCCTGGCGTGCACCTTCTCATCCTTGTCGCTCATCAGTCTAATTTCTTTCCTCTCCTGGATCAAATCGTAGCATTTTTTACCGTGGAGCTCTAAGAACGAAACTTCAGCAGACAGCGTTTCGTCGTTGTCAAGAACACCGCCCTTGTTCAGGAGCTGTGCAACCTTTCTCAAGGCGCCCATGACAGTGTACGTTTTCCCCGTTCCGGTTTGGCCGTAGCAAATCAGTGTGCAGTTCAGTCCGCTCGTGCTGCGTTTGTATAAAAGCTCAACAACATCCTTCGTCACGTCCTCATTCGTACTCATCTCGTCAAACACTCGGTCAAAGTGGAACCGTTTGTGGGTCATTGACAATCGGTTCCCCGATCTGCTAATTTTGCCCTCGTGAAGTAAAATGCTTCGTTTGTTTCCCGCATTCACCACGCTATACTCGTTCAGATCCCGCTCAACCTGCAACATCGGGCGTTTCCTGACGCAAATCCGAAACCCCCCAATTTTTTCTTTTCGCGCCTCAACCATTTCCTTCGTGTCATCAAGATTATCCCTTTGCATGTGATTTATTGCGTGCGGAATCAGTGGCGCCGCGCCACTCACGCTGTAGCCGATTATTATCATCAAAACCTCAGGCGTAAACTCTTCCCACTTCGTAAGCATATTGACAGCGTGGAAGTCCTTTATCGCCTGTTTCATTTGAACCCTAATGTTCTTCTGCAGCAAAGCCTCCCGATTGGACAGCTGCTGCCTCACATTGACCTTGGCGTTGCCCCACATTTCCTCCTGCTCTATTCGCCCCTGCGTCATTTGGGGTTTATCCTCTCCAAGTTCAAAGCTTGTAGTTGTTGGTTCTGTTATAGCTGATGAAATTTCTGAAATCTTTGAATCATACTCATCTTCCTCTTTCAGCTCATTGAGTTGTGTTGCAAAATGCTGCAACGTAGAAGCTGAAATGCCAAGTCCCTGTGTCGCTTCCTGCAACGCTTGCATATCCATATGACCACTTCAAGAAACCAAAAAAGCAACCTTGAAACTTGAAACAATGAAACTTAAAAATTTAAAATTTACAGAGGAAATTTAAACGACTAAAAACTATTCAATAATGAGCAATTCACCTCCCCCACCAAGAGCGGCGCCAAGCGCAACTACTGAATCAGCGTTTGCAATAAAAATGAACAAAAGGAGATCGATCTATGACGAACTCTCTAATTATTTGACTGACCTTCGTCCAGACAGTTCACAAACAAGTGCAAGTGCAAGTGCAAGTGCAAGTGCAAGTGCAACAAGATCATCAACACCTGCATCAGTAGACAAAGCAGAACATGCTGTTACATTTCCTACCAACTTTGACGACGTGGTCTCCATCATGTCTCGCGATGATTTAGTTTTTGATGACCCAGATCCCAAATCCAATTCTGATTCCAATTCAAGTCTAAATTCCCCCTTAACCAAGGGCCCTCCCACCATTGATTCTCTTGACTGGTCGCGTTTTGCCCTTTCCGAAGGAATTGGAAAGCTTGGCGTGTACTACCAGTACGAGCAAGAGCTCAAGCGAGAGGCTGGAGAGAAGGAAAAGCTCGAATCAGCACTGGCGAAAGTGCAGCTTCTTGACCGCAAAATCCAAAAGAAAGAGCAGGATCACTTTCAAAAGGTAATGAGCGCAAGGGAGGAGATCGCTCACTTGCAGCTGGAGGTCGACACTCTAAATACGACCTACGAGAACATGCACGGTGTTGCTCCACCAGGAAATAATAGCAACAACAACAATAACGGAAACTCACTTTCGTTGCAGAATGTTGTTGACGCCACCGGCGCCGACGAGAACGATGGCAGACTGAACTCTGCGCGATCCACAGGCTCAATGGACAGCAGCAGGCTAAAAAATAGAGCGTTCATCACCGAAGGCAAACATCGCAGAGGAACAACCCCGCGCTCTGCACTCGCAAGTCCTGCTGGAAGTGACTACAGTGGGGCAGGGGTGCAGCTCAAGGCGAAGCGAACGGAGGGGAAAAACATTGGTCCCGAGTTCGACGACGAGGGAGGATTGGAGGATGAGTACGGGGACAGTGTTGGCAAGCTGCGGGGACAGGGAAAGTCAGTCAAGACACACCAAAACCTCATAGAGCGAAATAAAAACCTTGCCAAGCGTGCCGGGGAGAGCTCGCTCACCGAGGAGGAGGATGCGCGAGTGAAACTCTTGCTCGGCCCTGACGCGGAAGGCGAGAATGATCTGAACCCGTACACCGACATTGGTGTGGGCGAGCCCTCGAGCGAAATGGCAATCTTTGGTGGCAGCGAGGCAGAGGAAAAATTGAAGTCGATCAACGAGAAGCTCAAGGAGCTGGGGGTTTTGGAGCGGTTGGGGGGAGGAGAGGAAATGGGCGACGAAATTAGCATCGTCGGCGACGTTGGAGGCGGAGGCGGAATGAAGGGTGAAGGTGTCCTTCGAGCCAGGGCCAGAGCAAGGGCGGAGAAAGAAGCGGAGAAATCCATCGACGACGCGTTAGACGCCCTTCGCTCTGCCCCAATGCCCGTCGTACAGGGAAAGAACAGAGGACCAACGTCAACCACCAACACCACCAACAACAGCACCAACAACGACGAGCTTGAGGAAGCCCTTAGCGCACCCTTGAACTCGGAAGACATCAAACAAATTTTCAATGAGGCATTGAACGAGTTCAAACAAGACGAGGGTGCTGAAATGGCCAACCCCGACAGAATAACCAGCCTCCTGGATACGCTCGCTCCCCACGTGGAAAGGCAGAGGCTGGTCCGGGAGAGCGAAGAACGGAAAAAGAGGGAGGAAATAGAAAATGTGAAAAAACTGGTTGCGAATGAGGATGAGGATCTTGGGGGGGAAAAAACTAGTCCCATTGTCATCCAGAAAGAATACGTTCCGTGGGCCAACCAGATCGGTGATATATACCAGAGCAAGTGGATGGGAGTCGACGGAGATGGCGCGGAGGACAATACGGACAATAGTTATTTCGAAAAGGGGGAGGAGGAGGAGGAAGAGGAGGAGGAAGAGGAGGAGGAAGAGGAGGAGAAAGGAAACGGTGCGATGGATCCAATGGAGGAGGAAAAGAAAGATTATCGTTCAATCCAATATAGCGACGACGACAAGGAAAACGAATCAGATTCGCATACCAAGATCAACAACAACAACATCAGCAACAGCAACAGCATCAGTGACTTCTTCATAATGAACTTGGAACTTCAATCAGCACAAGCCAAGGCAAAGACCAGTATTGATCGAGCCATTGAGCGCACGGGGAAAGCCAACGAAGTGTTACAGAGAAAGATGGCAATGCATTTATAAAAGAGTTTCAATTATATAAAGAGTTTAAATTTTTTCTTTGCCTAATTTTTAAACACACAATTTTTAAATATTCAGACGTTTACGAACATGGCCAATGTTCAAATCTTCACGTCAGATGCTCAGTTCACAACGTGCTCCCCCTACCTCACACTATCGCCAACAGTGGCAATGTCGAAAGAGATTATAAATTCTGTTCAAATATTGGCAAAGGGGCAACTAGCAGCTCCTGATGATGAGAATGTGAGTATCTACGAGAGTAAAAAACTGCCTCTGTTGCTTTCTGCTTCTTGCTGTGACAATGTAATGGTGACTTCAGTTGTGAGGCTGTTCTCGCAGCTCTCTGAATATAAAGGTGCCGACGATGTAATTTTAGAAGCTGTGGAGGTGGGCTTGATTCTGCTGACCAACTGTTCCAAATCAGCCAAACTGTCCAGGGCGTGGAAGATCCTGGGCGACGAGTACACGGAAGAGCCTCACTCTGACAACGACGATGAAGATTCAGTTGCTAATGTTCTCTTGGATACGAACATGCTGAAGCAATTGTTAGAAGCTTTCCTTACCTCGATCCTGGCTGTCTTTGATTTCCAGGTACCGGACAACCAGTCCCCCCCGCTGCAGGTCCAGCAGCATCACAAAGTGATAGTTGACGGGTGAGCGAGCGCAGTATTGTGGCTCATGATAATCAACACCCACCCACTTCCACTTACCCACTCTCTCAATTCAATTCGCTCGTGCTTCGCAGGGCCGATTTTGTTGTTGGGAAACTGGTTGAGTTCTACGGGGGGAAAACGAACGAGATTACCTTTGACGAATTCTCCCATTGGTACAATTCAGGCGGCTTCGGCTATGCACCTTGGGTCGAGCTTCTAGATTTGAAGAAGTGGTTGATCACCGCACCCACACCCACACCCACACCCAAACCCACACCCGCTTCTACCCCCAAAGACAACAACGACAACAACGACAATATCGAGCTGTATTCCTTTGACCTACCGCTTCCTCGTCTACAGAAAAGTATCCACGTTGCAATTTTCCCGGCTGATGTTAAACTGCTTCAGCGAGTCACTCGATCCACGTCTCTGATCGACCAAACGGTCGTGGAGGTGTGCATAAACCTTATTGAGCGCTCGACCGAGGGCATGCTGTCGAAGGAATCCTTCGATGAATATATTCGGACTCTATTTCCTGCCAACCAAATGTCCAACGAGGAGGTTACCGAAACCTTGGCATTCCTGGAGTGCTTGTTCTCCTGCTTTGATTTCGAGGACAAGAATATGGTGGTCGTCTTGGACTTTGCGTCGGGTTTCGCCCTCCTGTGCGGCGGAAACAAGAGTGAGAAGCTCAAAGTTGCGTTCGATTTGATGGGAGGCGGCTCTCCTCTGAACTATCATAACATGTCAAGGTTCTTCAGGAATTTCTTGTCAATGCTGGTGGGTGTAACTTACCCGGAGTCGGCGAAGCACACTCCAATAACATTTGAAATTTGGTCTAACCAGGTAGAGGCCATCACCTATTGGGCGCGCCTAGCCGCCTCGAATATGTTCAAGCAAGGTCAGAAAACGGTCGCATTTGAGGATTTTGCTGAGTGGTACAGCTCGGGAGGCTTCGAGATTGTTCCTTGGATTGAGCTATTGGACCTACAGAAGTTTTTCAATTTGCGGTCCCCTAATTCCACTCCCAGCTCCACCCCAAACCCAACCCCAACCCCAACCCCAACCCCAACCCCAACCCAAACCCAAACCCAGAATGATACCAACGGCGCCAGTGTCATCCTTGAGTCCCCCATTTTGATCACGGAAGAGGACATCGACTACGTATACAGAATTGTTCTCGGACAAAAAAAACTCAACGAACTTTCACCCCAGGAACTGCAAGAAATCCTCTTCAGATTCACTGAAAAAGAGCACATGAGCCACGAGAGCTTCTTGACTTTCTTGTCTAAGCTGGTCGAGAGTTTGAGTGGCGTGGACATGACCGTCGATGTTAAATACATGTTCTCCAATTTATTTCAAGCGTACAACTTCCCCAACGAGAACGAGGTCAGCGTCGTTCAACTCTTGGTGGGACTCACAGTTTTGTGCTCGGGCAAGAAAACCTCCAAGCTGGAGTTTGCCTTCAACCTTTTTGATGCGGATCAAGACGGAAAGCTTTCAGAGTTGGAACTGTTTCTGTTCTTCAGGTCGTTCCTGGTCATGATTTTCAGCTGTACAAACACGGGTTTGGAGATGACCAACGACGAGAGGCACAGGGTCACTACGCAAACGGCACTTGCCGTGAAAAATAGCGTCATTGCGTTTAGTAGCAGCAACGGAGAGGGTAGCAGCGTCAGTTTTGACGAGTTTGGAGAATGGTACAATATTGGAGGTTACCAAATGGCCGATTTTCTGGAGCTCCTCGACATTAAGAAGGTTGTCGCCTCATGGGCGGACCAAGAGGAAGAGGAAGAGGAAGAGGAAGAGGAAGAAGAGGACTCGTCGGAGGAGCCTTTCTTGGCGGCGGAAGAGGATAACGACAACGACAACAACTACGACTTTCTAGTAGCAACCAACTCACTCGCGGGTGGAAGCGTAATCAAGATGAACGAGGCCGACATTTTCGACATAAAGAAGCTCGTCACGACGACTAAATTGTGCGAAATGAGCTTCCAAACCGTGTGCAACACTCTCCTTTCCGCCTCGTCAGACGGAGGTCTTTCGAGAGAAGCTTTCGATAGTTGCATCAGGTTCTTGATCCCTTCCCCTCCTGATCCTCAGACTCGGAGAGAGGTCTCACAAATCTTCACAACAATTTTCAGCTCTTTCGACAGGGAAATGAGTGGGATCGTAGACAGTTCCGAGTTCGCGGCGGGTTTCGCCATGCTCTGCGGGGGTAACAAGAGCGACAAACTTCTTTTCGCCTGGGAGGTAATCGACGAGAACGTTGACGGCCTACTGTCTAGAAGGGACCTGTGGAAGTTCTTCCGCGCGTTCCTCACGATGTTGCTCTCTCTCTCTTCCTCAAAGCTAGCCCTGAAAGACCAACGTGGTTTTAATGCTGCTGTAGATGCTGGAGCAGTGTGGGCAAGTTGCCAAGTTTTTAAAGACAAAACGGAAGCCTTGATCTCGTTTGATCAGTTGGCGGAGTGGTACTCCCGAGACCCAATTTCTACACCGTGGATAGAGTTGTTGGATTTGTCCAAGTGGGTGTTTAAGAATTGAGAAATAGAGGGGGGGCTGTGAGGCGGGAAAGGAGGAGGGGAAGGAGGAGAAATTTGTTTGAATTTGCCAACAATAATCAATCTAAAAAGAGCCATAAATTTAATTTGAAATCTCTTTTTTCAGCGACTTGACGTCAAATTTCAAGAACGAGCTCTTGTTCATACTTTTGAACCTCTTGAGGTAAGCCTCAATCTGGAAGCAAAGAAGAAACTTAGCCAAAAACAACAATCGATCGATATCCGAATCTACACTTTTGATCAGTTGTTGTCCAACTGTTTGCAGCCACTCCATTCCCGAGCAGTCTTCATTGGGCGAAAAGTAAAGCTTGTTGTTCATGAGAAAAACAAGGCTCTCGGAGGGAACCAGTGCCAAAGTTAGATCTCGATCTTTGGAATTTTTTTCGTCTCTTTCTTTCTGTTGCTTTATTCTTTCTAAATTTTCGTTGTGCTCGTGAACAGTTTGCCCCCCTCCCTTGGACGAAACTTTGATTGGAATCCTTTCCTTCCTCTTTTTCGATTTCTTCTTCTTCGATTCAACAATTTTATTCCCCCCCCCCCCCTCTTCCTCCACCTCCTCCCTCCCCCCCTCTCCTAGTCCGCTTTCTACGTGGTGCGCATTTTGCTCTCTTTCACGTTCTTCCTCAAGTTTGATAAGATCAATTTGTTGCTCAAATCTCATCTGCAAGAACTGAAAATGATACAAAGAATCCACGCACATCTCAATTAACAAAACAAATTCATCTATAGCGTCGCCCTTTTCCTGAATTCCCCCCTCCAAGAACATGAGATTTGTGTCTAGCCTTATTTGCACGGGCAAATCGTTGATGCAATCCCAGCATCGATTGATTTTCTCTTGGAGAAGTTCAGCATCGAAACCAACGAGGTCTTTATTGTTTTTCGCTTTTCTTCTTTTGGCAAATAGCACCCCCTTTTCTTGCCGTCCCCTGTCAAACGAAAATGGGTGGGTTAGCTTAGGTAGTGGATGTGGGTGGCTGTAACCAATTCCGCTCTTTCGCTCGCTCACCTGTGTCTTTCGAGCTCCAGCTCAACGTCCTGCTCTACTTCGCTCTCAGCAACCTTTTCCCTATGCCTAACCACGTCAACCACCGAAAAGCAATTCTTCGCCTTTTCGACTCGAATCTTATTCGTGATGAGCTCGGGCTTTGGCAATTGGAAATTCTTGATCATTTGAGCATTTCCCCTTCGCAGAACTCGAGCAGCATGAGACGTAACCGAGGAATCGTCATCACCACAATCGTTGTTCACAGCGTCTATCGAGGGAGGACGAAGAGAAATCGGTTTGTTGCTTATTTCATTCGCGAAAATGTTGTGGCGCGATTTCAGCGAGGGCAACTTCAAATTCATATCTTCTCTTAATCGGGTGGCTGCGGATTTGCTCGCAAAGCTGCTGAGCGTGTTCAAGGTGCCTATGCTCGAATCATCCTCGTCATCATCAGCAAATGACTTGATCATTTCCAAACTTGATCCTGCGATTTTGGCTTTTCTCAACATTGATGTGCGTCGCAGTTGCTGTGAATAAATTGCTTGCTCTTTTTCGAGCTCCAAGGAATTGGACTGGTCACGATGGTAGTCGTCGAGAGCACCCAAAACTCGCACCGAAGGCGGAAGTTTCGGCACAAACCGAATTTTAATTCTTTTGTGCGCAGCGCCAGGAGCCAGCGCCTTTCGTCGCTTCGCATTCAGTTTAACGTCCTTCACAACCTTCTTCAGAGAGTGGTTGCGGTAGATGTCAACGTCAAGCCTGTTCGAGGTTCTGATCTGGTTTGCTTCCTTGGTGAAAATCGACAAATTGTCCAAGCGAAGCTTCTGCCTATCAAAGTCCGACCGAGCCAAAGCTCGCCGCGTGTTCAAAGTGTGCGACGCTTGGCGACAAATTTCCAACTTTGACGTGACATCACTGTGTGAGTCTAACAAAATTCTGAGACTCCACTGCCCCGCCATGTCAGTGCTGCGCCGAGCGAAAGGATAGTGTTAGGAGTGGATTAATCGCTTCGCACGCACTCTTCTGTCACAAGGCTCGCTCGTTTCGCTCGCTCACCTGGCAGAGTCGTGCAACTTCCGAATTTGGTGCTTTAATGTATCTTCAATCTTCCTTTCTGCCTGGTGTGCTATCATCTTAGAAGTTGTTTTTGTTGAGACTTTTGCTCTATACCTTTTGGTCACAGATTGCAAATCACACATGGTAGGGTACTCAAGTGGTACTGGAACAGCAATACGCAAGTTTGAATACGGCGCGTTTGCCGAGTTTGTGTGCTTGGAGACAAAATTCAGAGGAAGAAAATTGGATTTGAACTTGTTTTTTTCTCTATCGTTCAAGCTTTGCATCATCTTTGGTGAATTCTTTGTCATCAACAAAATATCCGGAGAGTCGCGCTCCAGGGCGTTGGCCATTGAGGATACGAATTTTAGTAAAAGTTATTATTATTTTTTTTATTATAATGTTTCTGAGTTTTTTAACGCAATAACAATCGTTTTTTCAGCACTCCAGCGTGAAATTCAAGTTGACCCCGACACTACATCTCACAATAAACCCTCATTCCAAAGCAAATTATAAACGCTCCTCCCCCCCCTGCACACCAACTTGCACCCGCCCACCATGGTGAATGAGTTATCTTCAGAAGTCCCTGAGACAGCAACCCTCCCTGGCAAATCTTCTGGCTCCCCCAAACGCCAGTACAAGCTTCGCAGCAACAAACAAAAGAAGAAAGTAAGCACCGTGATAGTTCTGCGAAAGCCGAGAGATGGTGAAGCAGTAACAAAGGTTCCGAGCCGGGATGAGAAGGTTATGCTGTCTGAGACATTTCCCAACGAGAGAGATTACACCTACTTGGGCAGCGTGGAGGAATACAACGAGGTTGACGACATTATGAACAATATTGACGAGCTGGACATTGACAATACGAACCACGAGGTTCAATCCAAGGCCGCGTCTTTCCGGAGCAAAAGTGCTGCCAGCAGAGTTGGCGGTGCCAGCAGAATGGGATCAACCGCAGACGTTTCCTTTGACCCGCTGATCAACCCCCAGGGATTTTTGGACGGTCTCGAAAAGGCAAAGTTGCGTTCTGAAGGGATTTACAAGGCAGACAAAGAACTTGAGTCCACTTTGAACGCCTTGATTCCTCTGAGCGAGCAGTTTGGTGCGAACAAGGAAGCAACGATATTAAAGAACTGGGAAAATAGAAAGAGGGGATGGAACAAGTTCAAGCTCAAGGTTGCCAAGGAGCTTGGTCGCAACCCGGACCAGCTGGTCATCAGCAAGGCCGACGAGTACAGGGAGCAAATGGAGGAGTTGCAGCTGATTCAGTCTGCGATTCCTGCACACGAGCGCTACGGAAGCAATTACTGGGAGATGTCTCTGCGCGGTATTGGCAGCAGGTAAGAGTGCGATTGAACTATTCGAATTTGCCATCTGAGAGTTTGCTAACCCCCC
>BRYC01000381.1:3503-16838 GCA_030267985.1 Parmales sp. scaly parma | reverse complement strand
ATGTTATCAATACGCTGGACCGGGCAACAGGAACCCCACCACAACGCTGGTTGGTCCATCGCCAGCTCCGGGCCTCTGTATGCACATATTTAGGAGGGCAATCCCCTTGTGGAGGGTGCGGAGCTCGGCCTCAGTCGCCGGCGGACTTGTCGGCGCCTTGCACGTCTTCTTATGCTTCTTCCACGCAGACTTTTGGCACTCTGCGGAGCAGTAGAACGCGCACTTGCACCGGGGGCACGGTTTGGCGCCGAGGGATCTGCAGACGTCGCACTTTCGAGCCGGCTTCAGCACGGCCTCCACCTCGGTCAATTCAGCCTTGTCGTACTTCAGGAGTTTGATGAACGTGCAAGCGGCGTTGTAGGTGCCGAAGATCTCGTGGTGCTTGGAGGGGAGGGACTGGAGGAGGAGGATGGGGAAGGTGGTGCGGGAGACGTGGGTGGGGGTGAGGCTGAGGACCTTTCGGATCTCTTTGCACGCATTGTATTGGGGTTGCTCAGCCAGCTCAAGAGGTGAATAGAATGCTTCGGAACCGAGGAGGGAAAGTGGGTTCCGATGGATCATTCGAAGAGCAAGAAAAACGAGGGAGTCGCTGTATTCCTGGCTTAAGCAAGCGACCTTTCGAAGGAGATTATAATTGCTGTATTTGAGCACTTCACGCACCAACTCGTCATCGTGCTCATCGATGAACTTGTGGCAGTCTGCAAACGATCGTAATTTGATCCACCCACCCATCTCACCCATCCAATAATGCACTGGTGCGTACAAGCGGTACATCTCCTTACCACCCAACGAACGAACTTCCTCGGGAGTGAGGGAGAGCAAGCTGATGATCTCAGCACAGGCTCCACTCCTACGGGCAATGTCGAGGGGAGTTTTGCCTTCCTTGTCTCGTGTGGTGAGGGCCTCTGGATTCAATTCAATCGAGAGCACGCCCACATAGGCAAGAGCATGTGTGTGTGTCTGAGCTTTCGCTGCCATCCAATGATGTGGCAGTCGTCCATGCTCATCTCTCTCCTTGTACTTTCTCCTGAGCAAAACTAAATCCCGATCTGGGTGATGCATGGCTCCTTGTACCGCGGGCCAATCACGCTTCTTGAGCCACTTGTGGTGCTCATTGGAAACCATAAGGATAATGCTCGTGAAAATAGCGAGAACAGGGAAGGTGGGAGAAGAGTGTTTGCTGGGGAAGGTAGGTAGGAGAATTGGGGTTTTTAGAATGGTGTGTTGGTTGGGGTGGTTTGGGGCGGTGGTTTACCTGTAGGAAATGTGAAATCGATAAGGGGAACAGATTTTTAGAAGAGGGGGTTCTGGGCTAGTGGGAGAAACTAGGGCCGAAGAGCAGCTGGCGAATTTATTTCTTCGTAAGTGGGTTTCTGGGGCAAGCTCTGCGGTTTGGGTATATATATGAGACAGGGAGATTCTGATTCAAAATATGTTCAAAATATTTTTATTAAGTTTATCTTGTATATTTGTACCCCTTTGTACCCCCACACTTCAGAAACCCAAAAATGAATTTAAACCCGTTCGCATCCGGCCTCTCTCACAACTACGAATCTCTGCCTGGACCACGACCACGACCACCCAACAACAACACCAACATCACCACCAACAACAACACCAAATCCTCCTCCTCATCCATGTTCAAATACTCCCTCCTCCTCCTGTTCCTATTCCTCCTCGTCCTCTCCACATACTCCACAATCACCAACTCGAGCCAAATAAATTCCCTCAACGAGCACCTAAGTACCCAGAACAAGCTTCTCAAAGACACGATAGCCCAATTTTCAAAATTTAATAAGACTGTTACTAACGGCGAGCTAGAAACCGACATCAAATCCCTTCGCTCCCAAATCTCAACCTCTCAAGCTGCCCAAACCTCCGAATTAAATTCCAAATACGCGGAAATAACCTCCATTGTGTCCTCTGCCAAGCAGCAAATAGACTCGCAGGTCGCCGAAGTGAAGACATCAGTGGACCAATATAAGTCCGACACCCAGCAGCAGTTTTCGATGGAGAACAACTTTATGATTTACCAGCTTGCGGGGACGTTTTCCCTCATCGGCGGCCTCATCTCCTTGTGGCACGTGACGTCGCACCTCCGGAACTTCAACAACCCGCCAATTCAGCGAAAGATCCTTGCGATTCTTTGGATGGCGCCGATTTACTCAACGACGGCTTGGTTCTCCCTCGTCTTCCCCTCCGCGCAGGAGTATCTAGGAATTGTCAAGGACGGCTACGAGGCGTACGTTGTGTACGTGTTCTTCTCCTTCCTGATCATGGTTTGGGGCAACGGATCCCGGTCCGCGGTCATCCACAAGCTCGCGATGCGAAGCTCGCACCTCTCCCCCCCCTTTGGCTGCGGTTGCTTTTACCGGCGTAGATCGCTCCTCGATGGGGGCGACCGCGCCCTCGCGGAGGCCGTCCTCTACCAGTGCCAGCTGGCGTGCATGCAGTTCGTGCTGCTGAAACCCGTCCTGGCAATTGCCAACTTCACCCTAACCCGAATGCACTACTACGGCGGTGCCACCAAGCCCATGGACTACAGGGCCCCCCAGGTGAGCGAGCGAAATATTGCGAGCGAGCCTTGTGACAGAGAGTGCGAGCGACTAATCCAATCTTGCAGTTTTACATCTTGCTCGCCCAGAACCTGTCCGTGAGCTGCGCCTTTTACGGCCTGGTGAAGTTCTACCACATCGTTGCGGAGGACCTTGCGTGGTGCAGCCCTTGGCCCAAGTTTCTGTGCATCAAGGGAGTGGTTTTCATGACGTTTTGGCAAGGTTTGGCGATCAGCATTTTGTCTGGCGGGTCTGACAGCGAGGGCGACAGCAGCTGGGGAAAGCAGGTGAGCGAGCGAAGCGAGCGAGCCTTTTGGAAGACGAGAATACGAGCCACTACTAAACTAACGTTTCGTTTCGTTACGTTACGTTACTCCACTCCACTCCACTCCACTCCACTCCACTCCACTCCACTCAATTACATTCGTTTTGCTCACTCGCTCCCCCCCTGCTCCATTAAAAATGCGCCTCACCTCGCTTCGCTCGGCGCAGGCACAGAGTTTTCTCATCTGCATGGAGATGCTCCTGGCGAGCATTGCCCACTTTTACGTCTTCCCCCACGAAGAATGGCACAAGGACTACAAGCCGAAGAAGACGTCTGATCGGCGGTTCGGCGACAATCTTGCGTTGCACGACTTTGTCCAGGATTTGAGGCTAATCGTCGGGTCGAGAAGGGCCAGCACCACCGACGAAACAAAAACAAAAACAACAGCAACAGCATCAGCATCAGCATCAGCATCAGCAGCAAAAACAACTGCGAAAGATTACGTTCTGAGCAATCCGTTCAATTCGCAAATTAGAAATTCGGAGCTCAACCCCGTGGACGAGGACGACGACAAAACCCTGGACGCGGCCGAGAAGCTGCTGCGACGGGTGGAGCGGGGGATGCTGAACGATTCCAGCGAAGAGGACGACGACAGCGACGGCGAAAGTTTGTTGAAGAAAACAAAAACGAAAAAGCCTGCAACGTTAAAAAAATCGAAGGTGATCACGACAAAAAAGTACAGGCCAAGAGGTTCGAGATTGCACAGGTAACAACAACAAAATTTAGATATTTTTAAACATCGATTGTTATACACTTTTAAAAGTACACTCCAGGAATTTTCTGGTTAATCGTAGTCTTGCAGAGAGGACATTCTGTTACATCCTCGGCGCAGAGGTGGCAGATGCACACGTGTTTGCACGGGAGCAACAACGTGTTCTTCTTGTTCTCCATGCAAACGCTGCACTCGTCTCGTTCCGTGGTTGCCTCCACCACCGGTGGCGGCGGCCCCAACGAAGCGGCCTGAGGCACGAGCGGCGGGGGTGAAGGTGGAATGGACAATATTTCTATCGCATCTTGCCTGTTTTTCCCACTACCACCACTCGCGAACGCTGCCTGGATGCCGCCCTTCTTTGGAGCCTTCGATTTCTTTGATTTGGATTGGAAGGTGTTTGCGCTTGTGCTCGCTCGCTTCCCTCCCTGGATGGGCATAATGCTTGAGAGAGCATTTGAAATGGATGCACTGTTGCCGTTGCTGTTTCTACGGCTGCTAATGCTACTACTACTACTACTGCTACTGCTACTTCTATTGCTGCCATTGTCGTACGGATTAACGGCCATCGCCGCGGGAGAGGGAGAGAACGACTGCATAAATGCTCCTCCCCCCCCCCCCCTCTCCACTTTTACCCCCCCCCCAGCCCCCCCAGACCCCCCAACGAACTCTTCGGCAATCTTGAAGAAGCTGCTAATTTCGCTCGCCAAGCCAGCCCAGCTTCCGTAGACGCTGCTCCCAGCCTCCCCGACCCCCCCTTCCCCCCTCGGGGCCGTCTTGTCCCTGCTCAAATTCCGTATGTGCTTATTCATCCACTTGGGCAAGCTCCTGTGACACTTTGCAACGTCGCCGTCCCTAGGCTCACCCTCGATCTCGCAGTGCCTCGAGTCCAACAAGAAAACGGCGCCGAAATCGTTCTTGTGGCGGATGCACCGCCCCAGCGCCTGGCTCATTGCGCGGTACGCCTGCTGGGAGTACCACTCGTCCCCGGGGAGCAGATCATTCCGCTTGCAAATCTGTCGCTGCTCGTTGTTGTAGAACCGCTTTGCGTTGACCGCAACGTCTCCGAAGCTACGCCGAGCGAAGCGAGGCGCAATTTAAAGGAAGCAGCAGGGGGGAGGCGAGCGAGCCAAAAATTGAGAATAATGTTAGTTTAGTAGTGGCTCGCATGCTCGTCTTCCAAAAGGCTCGCTCGCTCACCTCGGGAGGGGGAAGCCGATGCAGATCACGGCTCGCGCGTAGTCGTCGTTGAACGAAACCCCCTCGGACATTTTCCCCCGAAACACAGCCAGCAGCACTGCTCCGCCAGAATCAACAGCTTCGACATATTGCTGTTTGCACTCCTCGAACTCCTTATTTCCACCCGTGGGCTCGACAATAACTTCGCGAGAGATTCCGCTTCTGGTTTTTTTCAGCGAGTCCCACACCCCATCCCTTTTCCACCCGTATACGCACTTGGCAATCATTGCCTTGCTGGGGAAAAACACCAACACGCCTCCGCGGGGAATACTGCTGCAAATTGCGGCGACCGATTCTCCCAGCTTGGTCATGTAACCTTCCTTTTTGACGTTGTTCATGACGAACTTGCACTCCTCGCCGTTGTCAAAGTGTCCGATGGAAACGGCCAGGAGCTGTTTTTCCATTTTGATCACGTGATCGGCTTGTAGCGGTGGCGGTTTCACCTGGAGTCGCCCACGTTTTTGCCCATCGAGTCCGTCGTCGTCGTGAGCATAATCACCATCATCAGCATTCACACCACTACCCATCATCTCGTCCTTTGTTGTTTTGAATGGAGAAGGAGAAGGCTGAGAAAAAAACTGAGACATTTTCATTTTTATGGGTGTCGGCTGCGACGGCTGCGTCGCCTGTGAAGGCTGCGTCGCATGTGAAGGCTGCGACGCTTCCTCAGCACTTCGCAAACCCAGCTCCCCCGCCAGCGAGCCGATCGGAGACAGCGTTCCAGAGGCCAGGATGATGCTGTGAGCCTTTTCTGCACGATCGAGCCAAACGAATTGAGTGGAATAATGTTAGCTGAGTAGTGGATGTAGCCATCTGTAGCCATTTCGCGGAATTCATCGCGAATATGCTCGTCTTCATCAAGGCTTGCTCGCTTCGCTCGCTCACCTCGCAAATCTGCAAAATTAATCTCGGGCGTGAGCAGGTTCAAGTTCAGGGTGACCAAGAACTTTGGCTTTGACCCGTTCAAACTGCCTCCGTGCCTCACGTCCCCGGCGCCGCCCAGGAACTCGCTGACCTTCATCTCGCGCTTGTTGTTGTTGTTGTTGTTGTTGTTGTTGTTGTTGTTGTTGTTGTTGTTGTTGGGCCTGCACTTCAAACAAACGTTAA
This sequence comes from Parmales sp. scaly parma, assembly GCA_030267985.1. Lineage (NCBI taxonomy): Eukaryota > Bolidophyceae > Parmales > Parmales sp. scaly parma. The sequence goes on along the minus strand of BRYC01000381.1, from coordinate 10,903 downwards.
GGGGAATATTTCTCTGCGTTTTGGTACGCGGGGGCATCAGCGGAATTTCCTTCGGGGATTTGGCGTTTCGTCCCGCCTGTTTGAAGTTGGTGTAGTCGATATCGGACTCGGGCTCGCCGCGAGCAAAAGCCAGGCTACCATTTGCCTGGCAACCTATCGACAAGAAGTAGTGCTCAGGCTCAGCCCATGAACAAGAAAATTTGCAACAGATGTCCGCAACATTGTCCATTGACCTCTGGAAGCCGTCGCTCGCCCACTTCTGGGATTTGCCCCACTCGCTCAGCGCATGCACTGCGATGCAGAGGACGGGAATGAAAGCAGCCCGATCACCGAGTTTGTGGATGCCCAGGTCCTTAAAGAAGTCGCCGCAGCCCTTGGGATTCTTATTTGCATCCAAATTGCTCTTCACATCCTTCTGCGGTCCGTAGTACGTCGTTTCGAACTCCTCACTGCTATCGTTCTTCCACATGTCCTGCGCCGAGCGAAGAAGGTGCGAATAGGAATTGAGTGGAATAATAATGTTAGTTTAGTAGTGGCTCGTATTCTCGTCATCTTCAACCCCCCCCGCTCCACTCGCTCACCTGCAGCACCTGAACCGCGCCCGGATTCTGCTTTCCCTGGCAGCTCACACCGCAAAAGTTTTGCGTTTCAAATTTATTTTTTTGCTGATGAAAGTAATCAAGAAGCTTATCCATGAAGAGGACGACAACGTGAACAACTTCAGAGATGGGAGCGCTCAAGCCAACAACGCCAGTCGTTTCGCTCTGAGTCATTTCCACTTCGTCAATGAACTGTGGGAGCGCGTCGTGCGGCTCTATTGACATTCTGCCCGCTGTTGCTTGAATGTTGCTTAGAGTGACCATTATTGTGCCTAGCTCAATCTCTGTAATTTTCATGCTTCCACTTTCCCGCAAAACGTCCTCGACGTTGTGGGCCTCGTCCAGCACGATGATCGTATTGGCCAGCCGCTCGCTGTTATTCTTGTCCTCAATTCCCATCGCCTGCCGTATGGCAGGTTCCAGCACGTAGTTGTACGGAGCAAAGACAAGCTCCGTTTTGTCGTGTTTCGCAAGAGCTGATGGACATTAAAATGTTAGCTATTTCTCCCCCCTTTTCCTCCCTTCCATGCTCGCTCACCTTGACTCAAGTAGTAAGGACACGCCGTCCCGAGCGCGTAACCGCCAAGCCTGCCAGGGGGGGGAGCTCGCCGCACGTTGAGAACGATCGGATCGTTGGTCTTATCGTTGTTTTTGGAGCTTTTGCACGTGTTCTGGAAAGTCGCCAAGTCGACAACTGCCCTCCCGTTTATCGCGAGAATTTCGTCGCCAACCTCCAGCGTGCCTTCTCGCGCCACGGCACCTGTAGCTTGCATCGAGTCGATGCGCAGGAACACACTCCGCGTTACTACGTGCTGCTGGGGAGAAACTTTCATTCCAAAGCTTTGTTCTGTCAAAGGGGTGCGATAAATTGCAACGTTTCCCTTGGAATTTAGGTCCCGACCAAAGTCAACAAGGTCCTCGATGTCGCCCACACCCATCTTGCAGTCTTCGCCACCGTCAACGCCAGACTCGACCAGCTCGTTAGGAAGATTGGGGCGGAATCTCTCGATGGCGAAGTTGGCCACCCTGGCGGACGTGAGATTTCGGTAGTGCTGGCATGTGCACTTCGTGTTTGGCTTATCCCCACCTATCATGCCCATGCCGTTGTTATCGTTGTCAAAGGATTGCTCCTCCTCGTCGTCGTCAGAAATGTGAATCCTGTCGAAGTTCACATCCTTGTCCAGAGAACGACGAGGAGGATCGTTGTCGTCGTAGATTTTGGAAATGTTTTTTTGGTCCGACTTACGCAAACTCTCTTCGTTCTTTTTGCGATTCTGACACCCCGTGCTGAGATTTTCTGTCCCCCGCGAGCCGTCCGCAGGCTTCAAGTCCTCGTTGATGCACATGTGCTCGCGAGAGCCAAGGATGGTGGATCGCGGACGGTACGGAGTTTTCTTCAAAGAGGCAACCATCTGCGCCGAGCGAAGCGCCGAGCGAAGCGAGATTGTGCGCATTTTTAATGAAGCAGGGGGGAGGCGAGCGAGCCAAAAAATTGAGAATAATGTTTGTTTAGTAGTGGCTCGTATTCTCGTCTTCCTAAAGGCTCGCTCGCTTCGCTCGCTCACCTGTTTGACCTGCGAGTGGGTGCGGGAAGTGTATATTATTCGTACGAACTTATCGGGGAATTTCTTGTTGTGGTACCGCTGGAACGCCAAACAGGCCGTGAGAATTGCAACGGATTTTCCCGTGCCGGTTGGACTCTCTAATATCACGTGGTTACGGTTCTTGAGACCGGTAATGATGTGCGCCGCCATTTGACGCTGGGGGGGGAGCACCTCGGCGAACGGCCACCCGATGTGGATCCCATTGCAAAAGTGAGCTTTCTTCTTTTGCAAGGTGGTAACCTCACCATTGGTGGAGGTGGAAGAAACGGATTTTTTTATTGTTGAGGACTCGTTGAGCTCGAGGATTCGCTTCAGATTGCCAGAGAAAGTTGTGGCAATGGCTTGGTTGACATTATTGAGCATCGTGGGGGTTTGGTTTTTTTTGTTAATGGGATGGTGGTATTTTGGAGTTTGTTGATGGGGGGGTGGTTTATTTGGTGTTTGCGGAGGGGAGGTCCGAGGGGAGCTGACGGAGGAGGTAATGGAGTGAATCTCCTCGTCAGAATCTTGCTGCTGCTGCTTGGCATTGGCACGCAAATCCTCCCATTTTGCAACATCGCGTTTCGCGAAGCAGTGGGTGCTCCAAGTGTTGCACTCGGACACCTTCGTATTGCAAACAAAGCAGTAGCATTTCTCGCAATGAGTTTCAGGACTGGAGAAAGCAGGACAGTTAGCACAATCTTGGTGAGCGTGGTCAAACTGAGCGTTTGCATTGAGGGGAGGACCTCCTACAATCATTTCATCATCATCATCATCATCATTATCGAGATCATTAAAAGATGCGAGGGGCGGCAAAGGAGGTGTCATAACTTCAATGGTTGAAGAAGATTCAATAGAATCCACATCGCACACAGAATCAACATCATCACACTCCGGTTGGCTGTCTGGTGAGCTTGAAATATTGGCATCAATTGTAAAGGACGAAATCGGACTCTGGCTGGTCTGCGAGCCAGATTTCTGCGAATTAGACTGCGACTGCAGTGACCTTCCAGTTCTTTTCATTTTTCGTACAGGCAACCCAAACCACAAGCAATTTTGTAATTTTTTGCAACACAAATTTGAAATTTGCAAATTTCCCAGCACGTGTGCACATCGCGAGTGATTTGGTTTGTTAGTAAAACGCCAATCACAATTCTGCTTGTGATTGTACTTATTGTCCATTAATCCCATGAGGGCATCCCATCCCACCACTCCCACACACAGCAAAAAAGAAATGACAGACCTTGAATATTCGTTACTTTCCCCTAGAGCAAAGTGGACAATTTTCAACCGCTTCCCGACTAAGCTATGCCTGCACTTGGTCCTCTTGCTCCTCACAACATCCCAGTTGTTCATTTTCAACTTTGAGGACTCCAGATTCACTCGAACGATGAAGCAGACTTGGGGATATTTCTTCATGCCGAAAAGTTCCCAATATCCGCAGACTCTGTATGGTCTCACCGAAACTCTAAACTCAATGCAGTCACTTTCCGACAATTTCTTTTCCCTCCAGCGTAGATCGGTTCAGGCAGTTGGATATCTCGATGCGTCGACGAGAGTTTGCTATTTCACATCATATTCGGATTCGGATTCGGATTCAGATTCGGATTCCCGTAATTCCCCACTCCCACCAAAAGTCACCCTGCATTCCCGTTCCCAAAATAAAATAACATACGACTCACTTACCCCGGGTCCAATCTCCGACACAATCCCGTACTTCAAGAACCGAGACACGTTTGCCAACTTTTCCCTCACGATGGATTCAATTTCCTACACGATGGCCCTGTGCAACGTCAACACTGGGTATTTCTTCAAGAGTTGCTACCAGTGGTCCGTGGTTGTCGATTATGACTTTAGCAACCGCGCAAACCTGCTGGTTTCGACCACTGACACTATCTCGGGCACGTGCGACAACGAGTATGAGCTCAAAAAGTACCTGACGAAGATGAGCCACAACCTGGGCGTGCTTGCCGCCTCGACTCTCTACCTGGCTCTCCTGGTCAAAGAGTTCCTCAGAAAACTCTCCACCTTCAAGCAAGTAAAAATAGCTCACGATCGTGCGCATACGTACTGGAAGATAGCGTGCGCGGACGGTCGAGCGTCGAAGATGAGCGAGTTCTTCTCCCGCGGCAAGGTGAGCGAGCGAAGCGAGCGAGCCTTGAGGAAGAATCGGATCGATGGATCTCGCGAAATGGCTGCAGACGCGCTACATCCACTACTAAACTAACATTATTCCACTCAATTCGTTTGGCTCGCTTGGTTCGCTCGTGCTTCATTAAAATGCGCCTCGCTTCGCTCGGCGTAGGACGGCTACGCCGCCCAACTGGCGGTCGAAATTCCTTTTGACAAAATGCCAATCGGCATAAAGCTCAAGTTCTTCCCAATGTGGCTGCTGTTCAATGCGGCAAGCGTGTTTTCTGCGGCAATTTTCTCCATCTATGTAATCTCCAACAGGTCTTTCTACATCGCCACGAGGCGCGAAGAGAAGTTGGCTGCCGGGTTGACCTGTTTGTGCCTGTGGACAGGGATCATCAAGTATTTCCAGCATCATCGGAGGTATTACAGCATAATTCTGACTTTGAAGCATGCCCTACCCTCGCTGTTGCCTTTTATTGTTGGAGTTTTTCCAATATTTATTGGATACGCACTCTTTGCGGTCTCCTACTTTGGAAACACATCTTCGAGCTTCATCTACCCGACCGACAGTTTCCGACAACTCTTCTCCGTACTGAACGGCGACGTGATTTATTTGACATTTACGAGGTGAGCGAGCGAAGCGAGCGAGCCTTTTTGAGGACGAGAATACTCGCGAGAAGTGCGCGAAATGGCTACAGACGGAAAAATCTACTACTAAGCTAACCCACCCGATTCGCTCGTTTCTCTCGTTTTGCTCGTGCTTCATTAAAATGCGCTTCGCCTCGCCTCGCCTCGCCTCGCCTCGCCTCGCCTCGCCTCGCCTCGCCTCGCCTCGCCTCGCCTCGCTTCGCTTCGCTCGGCGCAGCTTGTGGAAATCCAACGTGTTCGTTGCGAACTTTTACCTATACTCGTTCATAATCGTCTTCATCTATCTCGTGCTCAACGTCATCATCGCGCTGGTAGAGCACAGCTACTTCCTGAGCCAGGGGAAGAAGAGGACGTTCGAGCTATTCATGGATACTGGTTTTCAGCAAAATAATATTAACGATGGGAGCGGGGGGGAGGAGCAAAACGATGATAGAGACGGAGATAGAAATACAAATAACAATACAATACCTGTCTCATCGGAACTTTTCAACCCCAGTAATTATCTGAAGCGGCGGAACAGTCTTGGGGGCAGCAAGTCGCCGCGAAAAAATAGCGGTGGTAATGGTAATCCGCGCAAGTTCAGCGGAGGTTTGAGGGGGGCGGGCGAGAACCTGCCCCCGCCCAGTAGTCCCATCAAAAACGCTTATAGCTCAACGACGCAGCGAGAGGAATTCAACAAAACAAAATCTGTCAGCAATTTGCTGAGTTTTGCAGACGAAGTGGCTTTGCTGGAAATTTTGCTTGAGGAGGCAAAGTTGGTAAATAATGCGTAGCTTAGACACACTTTTTGTTGAAAATTGTGAATCATATCATTGTTAGGGAATCCTCCATCCTCATCGACGCCTTCGAACCGGTGCCCCTCGAGTTGGAATGAACTACCCCAACCCCATCGGCGAAATCTTCAACTCGTTCCAAACGCTTGCCCGTTGCAATTATTATTGGAATTGTGAATTTTCTTGAAAGGTTCAGAACCTTTCTAATGCCGGACTGGTTGAAACCTTCCATGGGGCACGTTTCGAGATCTCGAGAGCTCGCCGCCAACATGAAAGTGCTGGCAACTAGCATCGTGTTTTTCGTAGCCCAAGTTTCGGCAGACGTCAAAGTTGGGAGAACTAGACGTTGCTCTCGGATTTTTAACAAGTTGATGGTGTTGATGGCTAATCGAACGAAAAAAGAAATGATTCGCGAGAGAAATCTAGGCAGGAAGGGGTAGCTGGATGCGAAGAAGGATATCAGGAGAGAAGTGCGGAGGGAAGAGGAGGGTGACTGAGGAACCGCAGGGTGTGACTGGAAGAAGCGCCGCAGGCGCCTAATGTTTATTCTAGACCCGCTGTGGTTGTCAGCACAGAAGACAACCAGTGCCGAACAATCCCTCACACGATCTGCGTTCCGGCCAATACAAAATTTCGACAATTTTTGTTTGGTTGCATGGTCCTGGATCGAAACAATCCGGTAGGGTTGGGAATTAAAAGAGGTGGGGGCTCGAAGGGAAAGTTTTAGAATAGAGGAGAGGAGGGGAATTGGGATGACAAAGTCCGGATCAAATCGGCCAGCAGCATAACGATTGAAAACAATCGATTCGAAAATCGACTCTTTGGTCGATTCAAAAATCGACACTTTGGAAGAGGGGGAGGAGAATTGGGTTTGGGAACGGGTGGGAGTGGCGCGAAAAAAACTGAACGCCGTAGCTTGGACAAAAAGGGCATGCAATATTCTCATGGTTGTGGCTGTTTGGGGTGCGAGTTCAGCAATCGGATTGCTGGGAGAGTTTATTTGTTATTTGAAGTCGACAGAATGGTAATATTCGCTACTGCACAAAATTTCCAGGGTGTGATATCATGTTATGTACCCAGACGTGCTTTCACAGCTCAGCTTAAAAAAATTTAAATTTAAACTTTATTGTGGCATGGCTGACGCAAGGCCACGATTTGGAAGGGCTGGCTTCAAACACAGCAGTAACAAAGTAGTCAGATCAACAACCACAGCCATGGAATGTGGCGAAGCCTTAGAAGTTGTCACCACCAAAACACAGCCCTTGGTCTCACAAGCAGAGCCAGTCAAGCTTCCCAAAACCCCAAAAAAGCAACCCGCAACGATGAACAACGCAGTTGAATTCTCGCCATACCCTTCTCCTTTTGAGAATGCAACCTCAACCAAAACCTCCTGCAAGAAGCTGCCCAAGAAGGTACCTGTTCCTGTCCCTGGTCCTGGTCTTGCCGCTGTGCCAGTTCCAATGCCAGTTGACAAGTATAAAAACTTAAAGAAGAAGGCGCAGCCGTCACCTCGGCACGCAGCACAGCCAAAACAACAAACACAACCACAACCACAACAGGACATCATCAACTACGACACGCTTGGCGTTGACATTCGGACACTCCCCCCGTCACAACCACCCCCCCCCCCAGCCTTCCTTCCTATCACAACCCCCGAACTC
>BRYC01000380.1:9865-21043 GCA_030267985.1 Parmales sp. scaly parma | reverse complement strand
CCCCCCCCCCCCCCCCCCCCCCCCCCCCCCCCCCCCTTGCACAAAATGATGCGCGATGCCGAACCAGCCACCTTGTCCAAATATGAGCGCTTGAAGACGCTATGCGTTAGAGTTACGGTCAATCAGCAATTTCGCCTTTTTTTAAATTTTTTTCGAGTTATTTATACCCAATTTTTTACTTCGCTTCGCTTCGCTGGTTGAAAATATTAAACTAACACGCACGCGCCGTAGCGGATTCATCCCCTTCATCGCTGGACCTCGCAACTGCCTGGGGCAATATTTGAGCATGCTTGAGGCGAGCATGGTGCTTTCGCTGTTCTTCAAGGAGTTTGACTGCGAGCTGGTTGACGAGGGGGAGGTAGAGATTGAAGGGGGAGTTGAGGTGGAAAAGTGCCGGATTAAGCATCCTTTCATGGTACCAGTTACGCCTAGAGATGGCGTGAAAGTGCGAATTAGGCGGCGGAAACGATAATAAAGTTCCCATCACATTTTAACATTTTATATTCTGAACATAACCTCCTTCACGAAGCCAGTGTAATCCTTCGCGTCATCCTCGCCCTTCATGTTCGAGTTGATGTAGTCAAGGTTCTTGACCTCGCCAGCAAAGTACTGGTTCAATTCATTAACACTGATCACCCCCTTCCCGCCTGCCAAACTCGAAAAAGCGTTCAAAACATCGCTCTCGCTCGTTCCGCTTTGGAACTGCTCTAGAATGTATCCCGCAAACTCGTCAAAGCTAAGCACGCCGTTTCCGTCCACGTCCCTCTTTTTGAACTCGCTCTCGGCCTCGTCGTTCCCGATGACCAGCCCCATTCCCTGCGCCGAGCGAAGAAAATAATTGAGTGGAACAATGTTAGTTTAGTAGTGGTTGTAGTCGATTTGTAGTCGATTCTTCCTCAAGGCTCGCTCGCTCACCTGCAGACCGTCCGTGAACTCCTTGAAACTAAGCCCGCCCGATTTATCCTTGTCAAAGTTGTCGAACGCTTCCCTGATTTCTCTCGCCTGTTCGGCGCTCATCTCGGCTCCTTGGCTCTGCGCCAGGATGTGTGCCGCGTTGATCTCGATGGAATCTTTTAAGTTCTTGATGCACTCCGCGTGGACCAGCCTGCACGAAAAAACAGTCTGGGTGGTGAGCGTGTTCACGTAAATCTGAACGAATTGAGTTGAGTGGGGGTAAGTTTTAGAGTATTTAACTGGAGGATTCATCCATCGCTGGAGTCCTCATCAAGGCTGCACGCTTCGCTCGCTAACTCACCTTGTTTAGATTCTGCGCATCACTGGTTGTTTCCACGCTCTCGAGGAGGGGATTTCCTTCCGCGTTGAACGACTCCCAGAGCACGCTCAACTTCTCCGCTTGCGACTCCGGCGTCATGCTCATGCGGCGGGTGAGGCTCACGGTCATCCTGGAAGTTTCCGTGCAATATTCGATCAGTGCAGTCGCGGCGGCCGCAAAGGCGACCCGAGCGGCCTGCTTCGCTTCTTGGGCCGCTTTGGCGTCTTGGAGCTCGCCCATTCGCCCCCCGCAGGAATTTTTGGCCTCGTCGAAAATGTTTCGCACCTCGCGGACGTCCGTGTCGAGGGGGATGTTGTTTGAGGACAACTCGCTCCCCATTTCTTCGAGCTTTACCAAATCAGCCTCGCCGGCAGAAATTTGATTGGCAACTTCCTCGCTTCGGGAAATGACTTGGACGATGCTATCAACGTTGTTGCAAAGCGAGACTGGCTCCATGAGGGCCTCCTCCCACTCGAAAAGAGCGAACTGGAAGTTATTAACGTCGTTGTCGTACTTCTCCCGCAATGCTGAAAGCTCGTTCTCTTTTTCAAGTTGAAGTGAGACCTGCTCTTTAAAGTTCTTCTGAGCGTCCAGCAACGCGTTCAAACTCGTGGTGCAAGCCTCAAGCTGAGACTTGGCTCCCGCCGTGCCAGCGTGCCTGTCGTTGCAGCTGACGACGAAATCTCTGCGCAGAGCGGAGCGAAAACGAGTGGTGGGTAAGGGTAAGTTTGTAGTTTGTAGTTTCAGTTCATTTCAATTCCGCTCTTCGCTCACCTGCAGCTCGCTAACATCTGGCTATACTTGGGCTCCTGCAGCTCAAATAAGTTACACTTCTTCAGTTTTTCGCTGCAGCTAGACACGCTGTCGCCGTGGTCAGTTGACGTGAACGTTGGCGTGTTGGTGCCGACGAACTCCTCGACCTTGACGATTTTGTTGCTGAACCTCTGCAAATTGTAGTCAGTGTGCTCAAACGCATCCAGCAAGTTGAGCGACTCGGTGGTGTAAGCCGTCTCCGCCTTGTCCAGGGTGTTGAATTCGGTCTCGAGGTTCTGCGCCGTTAATGTTAGTTTAGTTGTGGATAGAAAGATATGTGGGGCTCGCTCGCTCGCTCACTCACTCACCTCGATCTCTACACTCGGCGCGTACATGGGACGCTCGTTGTTCCTCTGCGACAAGTGCAAATTCGCCAGCACCGCCTCTGTCGCGGCCAAAGCCTGCTGCTTAGTCGGCTTCACGGTATTCTTGTAATCGTTCATCGCGTCGATGATGAGCTTTATGCTTGGCGTCGAGTCGATCTTTTCAAGTGCTTCAGGTGTGAGCTTGTCGGTCTGGACCCTGATCCAACTCAATAGACTCTCGCTATCCCCCTCGTAGAGCTTGCAGAGCTCCTCGTGGTGCATGGTGATGGCCAGCGCCCGCTTGATGGCATCGGCCATGGCGTCCTGCTGCGCCAAGCTGCACCGAGCGAAGAAGGTGCGAAGTAAATTGAGTGGGTCAAATTGAGTGGGTTAGTATGTTATATTATAGTTTAGCATTTATATATAGCTCGCTCGCTCACCTCGCAAACTTTGCGAAGTACAGGGAGAGGTACGCAATAATCGACTTCTCGTCGGGCTTGGCGTTCCCAACAATGTCCTCTGCGTCCAGCAGGGCGTCGATGCCGAGCTGGTTGGAAGCGACATCGAAGGCCAGTTTCATTCGGGACATTTCGTCCATCGCTTCAGCTTCCTCGAAGTTGAGGAGGTCGGGGCGGAACTTGTTGATCAGAGCGCAAAACGCGAGCCCATCGGTCCAAGAGCGGGAGAAGTTCTGGACGTCCACATTTCTGTAACCGGCCGTGTTCTTCCTGCACCAAAGAAGGAGACCTTCCTTGCCATCTTCGGATATGGCGAAGCGGAGGATGATGGTCCAAATGAGACCCAGGACCAGCAAGGTTGCCGTCCTTAAGATCCGACGAGCCAATGTTAACGAGCTGACCGAGCAGAATTGAGTGGGTTAGTTCAGTAGAAATTTTTTTATAACCCTACATAATATAAAACGGGTTAAGACTCGCTCGCTTCGCTCACTCACCTTCAGCTCCTTCTTTTTGAGGTAGTCGATTACCAAGTTGTTGTTCTCCAGCTTGTGGATGTCCATCTTGCACTTTGCCGAGGGGTAGAACTTGCGGCCGCAGATTGACTGGATGGTGTCCTTGCCGATTATCTCGAGGAGATTGAGGAGGTTCGTGCCATCATTCACATCCTGGAAAAGGTCTGTCATTGCCATTCCTCTGCGCCGAGCGAAGCGAAGCGAGGTGCATTTTTAATGGTGCAGGGGGGAGGAGAGCGAGCCGAACGAATTGAGTGGGTTAGTTTTAGTTTAGTTGTGGATGTAGATGTAGCGTCTGCGGTAGGCGGATCCTACAGCTGGGCGAGCGGAAGGGGTGTGTGTGTGTGTAGCCGTCTGCAGCCATATCGCGAGATACATCGCAAATATTTTCTCGTCTTTTCGATCTCTTCGCTCACTCACCTTTCCTTAAGATAAACGTTGCACCAACGAGTGAACGTTTTTGTCTGGATCTTCTGCCACTCGTCAGCAGTCTCGTCGATCACTTTTCGTTGTCCCCATGGGGTGGAGGTGTCGGCCATATATGGTTTGGACGAGAAGAGAGGTGAGGTTTATTTTGCTATACTATAAAAAGATTGGTGGTTGGAACAACGAGACAAGATAAAGGAAGTCAGTTGGAGAGGTGTCAGTGGCGATTTGGGTGAAAAAAACAGATTTGTTTGAATTTTTTTTTTCGGGGAGTTGGAAGTGGTTAGGGGTAGTGGTTGAGGTGCAATGGGAAGCTTTTTGTGAAGGTTGAGACATACTTGTGAAATTTTATGTAAAAAAGAATTTCACCTCAAAAATTCATTGGAAGAATTTTAAGCCTTGATTTTAGCACATTCATTTTATCCAAGAGAAGAAATCAAGTGAGTGCCTGCCGTCTTGACCCCCCCCCTCTCATCCAATCCCCCGTGACATACAACTAACAAAAAAGAAAGAAAATGAGCTACAGCAGCAATGATTCAGAACAAATGAACCTGCTTATTGGCATGGTTATCGTTGGCGTTGTGATCATGAGCTGCGTTTTGATGAAACACCAACAACACCGTGATGGCTATGAAAAGTACTGTGGGCCGCTTTCACTGTGTATTGGTTGCTGCGTTCCATTGGGTTATTGTGTGTGCTTCTGCCCCATAGACGAGCGTCCCTGTGGCAACACCACCACCATAATTTATGCGCCCCCTCAGTATGCTCCCCCTGCCCAGCAATACATGCACCCCCAGCAGCCTGTCATGCAGCAGGAGTATGTTGAGCAGCCGCAGATGGCCAAGAACAACGACATCCAGTACGTTTAGACATGACACAACATGATGATGGCGACGTTAATAAATATATTGTGATGTGTTTATACTTCTTTATGATTTCTTTATTAGGTATAGTAACTAACGAATAGCTGAGTAAAATATTATGTTTATATTTCTGTTGGGTCGTAGTTTTTTCTTTGTCGAATCCCAATCTTCTCGATTTCCAATATCCGGTCTCTTCCTCTAAACACTTATTTATCCCTCAACCAATAAATTTCTTCCTCTTATGAATCTGTCGGAAAGGTTTTCATTCCTTCCCATCATCATTCAGGCGGTGGGGGCGGTGGGATTTGCGCGACACTCGGTTGCGGTGCCGCGAAGTATTGCTGCTGAGGAGCGTACTGCGGTTGCGGAGCCGGTGCGTATTGCTGCTGAGGAGCGTACTGCGGTTGCGGAGCCTGTGCGTATTGCTGCTGAGGAGCGTACTGCGGTTGCGGAGCAGGTGCGTAGATAACCCGTGTCACAGGAGGGGGTTTAATCCAGCAGCGACTCCGATAAATGCCTGCAATGATGCCAATGATCAAAAGGGTGACTGAAATACCTACCTTTGTATCACTTGTTGGGCAGCAGTACTCAAGACCATAATCTGGAGTAGTTGCCAAGCAAGGGTTTGTTTGACACTTACTGGCCAAATCTTGCCAAGCAGCACAAGAAACACTACATGACATTTCGGACAATCTGTACTATGAAATCGAAGAGAGATTGTGGGTGGAGGTGGGGTTAGTGGGCGACAGAAGACGACACATTCCACAATGCTGGCTGTTTTCGTGTCTATGACGAGCTCCTTCTTACTTACGAACAAGAAGAGGAGTTACTACTTGAATTTTATTGGCTGAATTTTTTTGAAATTTTATTGGCCAAAAAACGAAACAGCAAATTTAACTTCCAATCAAGTCAAGTGAGTGCTGCCGACTTGGACCCCCCCCCCCCCTCAACATATAACCCCAATGACAAATAAACTAACAAAAGCAAAATTCGGCACCGATAAAGAAATGAGCCAACAAGGAGGATCCCCCATTGTACCTGTTGTCTTGGTCATCGTTGGCGTTGTGATCATGGCCTTCGTATTGAAGAAACACCAACAACATCGAGAAGGCTATGAAAAGTATTGTGGGCTAAAATCATGGGGTATTGGTTGTTGCGTTCCATTGGGTTGGTCGGTGAGATGAATATTTATTTTTTACAAGAAAAATTCCAGCAGTTTCTTAACCCTTACCCACCTCACCTCACCTCACCTCACCTCACCCCCCCCTCAGGTGTGCTTCTGCCCCATAGACGAGCGTCCTCTTGGCAATACCACTGCCCAGCAACATTTACCCCCCTCGCAGCTTGTTTAGACATGACACACATGATGGGGCGATGTTCTAAATATAATGTGATGTGTTTATACATCTTGTTATACATCTAAAATATTAATGCTACTCAAGAGGTTCATAGCCTCCCGGATCAGAACGAGCTTCTTTCCTTCTTCGTCACAATCGTTTTCTATATTGGTTGCCTGAGAAAGCACGTTCATGGTTTCTAGTATTTTGATGTCAATCTTGGAGATGGCAGCAATTTCAATACCTTCTTCATCTTCTTGGCTAACTGCTGGATTCTCCAAACTAACGCTGGCCGAAATCATGTCGGCGAGCATTGCGTTTGTAAGAACTGCATCATCGTTGTCGTCGTTGTCTTCAACAACACGGGACGCAGATTGGTCAATAATTCCCCCCTCGAGCTGAATAATGTCGGTCGTTTGAGCGATGATATCATCGACCGTGTCAACCTTGTTCGTCATGGCAGAGAGATTAATAACGTTGCTTGTGGCGGTGCTGTGGCATCCCAAACGGTTCATTCTGTCCTCTAACGTGTTTGTTGGGGGAGGATTGGACTTCAACTCATTCAGGCGTTTGAGGAGGTTGTCACCATCACTGTCACTGGCACTGGGATCGGCGGAAGCATGAGCAAGAGGAGAGAGGCCAGTTTCACTGGTGGCGAAAATCTCAGTCGCCAGGGCTAGAAATTCCACGGATTTCGAAGCGAAATCGTCTCCATCCTTTGAGAACAACGTCATTTCATCGAGCTTCAGTCGCAACTTGAGCAGATCATAATTGTTATCGTTGTTTTCACCAGTTGACATGACAGAATCTAAGCTCTTGAGGGCGTAGATCTTCTGCTGTGATTCGTAGAGCTCCTTGGTCCTAGAGTCAGAGATGGCGATCAGTGGAGTTAGCTGCTGAACCACCATGGCAAATAGGACGGACTGTGCAAAGCCACTGGGCTGATTGTTGGCTCGTTCGATCAAATCAAATATTGAGTTGACTGGGGAACACATTGGGGAAAATGTTTATGCTATAGCATAGTGATTTTTTTGGGGAAACTTGAATTTCGTTTCAACCTAGTCGTATCAGCTCAAACGCATATTCATCAGCAAGCGCATATACATAACATATTATCATGGCCGATTTCGCAGAAATTGATGCTCTATTGGATCAAGCAAATGCGCCGCCCCCAGAAACAATCCATACAGCCAATTCGGAACCCTCAGCCAACACTCATTTTCCCAATCAACAATCTCACACTGACGAAACCTACTTTGGTCGGCTCTCTTCTGTGTGGCTCACAGAGCTAAACTCGCCGACTCTCATGCCTTACCACGAGAGTTTGGTCTCTGATATCAACGAGTTGATGGATTACCAACAGGATTTGATTGACACGAAGACCGATTCTGGCAACAAGAGCATGAAGGGTGCACTGGAGATCAGCCTCTACCAGCTCGAGCTGGATCGGTTCCGGTACCTAGTTGTTGACTATTGTCGGCTCCGGCTGAAAAAGATTGAGGAGCATGTTTTGCACTACATGACCAACTTTCAGGTGAGTAAAATTGTTCTGTACACATCCACCTCCACATCCACCTAACAACATGGCCAGGACCGGATGAGCACATCTGAGCGCAAATTCGCAGACAGTTACATCAAGCTGATAGATGCGCACTACACCGAGAGTGTGTTGAAGCACTTGCCGCGCTACAGCGACTTGGAAAAGCTTGACGCTGAGGGAATGGTCACGGTTCCAGGTGAGCGAGCGAAGCTGCAGGATTTGTAAGTGCTGTGTTGGCGGGATAATGATGGTTCATGGCTACAGACGCTATACACGCACACCCCTTCCGCTCGCTCAGCTGCAGGATTTGTAAGTGCAGTGTTGGCGGGATAATGATGGCTCATGGCTACAGACGCTATACACACACACCCCTTCCGCTCGCTCAGCTGCAGGATTTGTAAGTGCTGTGTTGGCGAGATAATGATGGCTCATGGCTACAGACGCTATAAACGCACACCCCTTCCGCTCGCTCTGCTGCAGGATTTGCCCATGTGCTGTATTGGCAGGCTATATATAATGAATGGCTAATGGCTGCCTCCACTTACCCACTCCACTCACTCAATTCATGTGGCACCTTCTTCGCTCGGCGCAGATTTGAACAAGTACGTTTTCGCGCGGGTTCTGAACAACAACGCTGAAGGTCTGTTTGCGAAGGAGTTTGTGAGCGACATTGTAGATGTGGAGAATGCAACATTTTGGTTTGGGGAGATATTGATCGCCCGCTACCAGATGCTGCAGGGGTATGTGGACCGTGGTGAGGTTGAGTTGATTGGATAGTGACATTTTGAAGAAGTAGATATTCTCCCAAACACCATACACACTTTATTATATTTCTAGTGAGCGTACAAGTCGCTGATGTCGCTGCTAATCTTCTTAGTCTTTGCATTCAATTTGTGCTGGAACTGCTCTGGAATGACAGCCTCAATCATCTCACCACTATCACCATCTGGCCAGTTCACGTTCATCTCAGAGCTCTTGCTGGTGACAAAACTCGTCGTTTCGATCGTCTGCGCCGAGTGAAGCGAAACGAATTGGGGGGGGTTAGCTTAGCTTAGCTTAGCTTAGCTTAGCTTAGCTTCTGGTGGACTAGCCGTCTGTAGCCATTTCGCCGCTCGCTCACTCACTCACTCACTCACCTCCTTCGACAAATACACCAAACAACCATCAGTTTTCTCAATGCTCACTACCGGGCACATGCCCCTTGCCTGCATCTGCAACCTCTTGCAGTTGACAGTCTCCACGCAGCTAACAATGGTGTCGAACAGCACGTTGACCTTTTCGCAGCCGTCGACGGTGATGGCCTTGCACTTCCCCTTGATGTCTGCGCCGAGCAAAAGAAGTTGCGAAGTAAATTAAAATTAAAAAAATTTGAGTGGGTTATTTTGGTTTGGTTTGGTTTGGTTATGTGATGTAGCCGTCTGTAGCTAGAGCTCGGATCGCAATGGACGGCAGCTTCGCTCGCTCGCTCGCTCGCTTCGTTTTGCTCACCTACAGTCGCCCCGTCGCACTTGTAGATGCTAACGCGCTGGTTGGGGTCGCTGACTTCCACCGTGATGAGCCCGTTCGGGTTGGTGTCCTTGGTTTGGTACTCGACCTTCCAGTTGTGCCCAGCGTTGTCGTACTCGAACAGCGCCGGCTTGGTGGCAATCTTGCTCGCCTTCGCCGCTGCCGCCTTGGGCACGACCTTCTTGGGAACAGGGACCGCGTCTCCTCCCGCGAATTCCTTCCTCCAAGTTTGCTGATCCTTGCCCACTGTCTTCAAGCCGGTGGCTGCACTCAGTCCGTCTGCCGTCGTCTTGGCACCAAGCTCGGCGAACAGATCTCCCATGCCTCCTCCCTTTGTGGGGGCCGCCGGCGCCTTCGGTGCTGCGGGGGCTTTCGCAGCAGTCGCAGCAGTAGCCGCAGGAGGAGGAGGGGAGTTTGCCCCACCAAAATCACTCATCTTCTTCGTCCCCTTGGCGTTGTAACTAACCCCGCGAGGGTGGTTGGCCTGGCAGTAGTTGGCCAGGCCCTTGATCAGCTCCTTGAACGTGTCCGTGAAGACGCAGTGCTCAGGCTTGGTGGTTCTGTACTCCTTTCGAACCTTGTTGGCCCACATGTCAACCCCTCCGAGGACTCCTGTATATGAATATGAGTTAGATGCAATCGCACACACATTCTATATATATATACACACACTCACCCTCCAAAATGTACTCCTTGGGCTTCCCCTCCATGACCCAGTTCATCACACTCAAGCCCTCCTTTATGCTCTTGATGTGGTTGTCCCAGGCATCCCTCTTCAACTCCCTGTCCACATCCTTGTTGGAACTGCTGAACTCAGCGAAGAAAGGGGTGAGGTCCGCCATGTTGGACGGCTTCTGACACTCAGTTGCCGCTGCAATGAAGGATCGAAGGGTAGTACCAAAGGCCTTGTTTACGGAGGCGGAAATTACCGGGCTGAGTCCGGTGTTTTCCAACGTTGCGCAGCTAGCCGTGAAGGGAGGAAGGTACGTTGACAGGAACTCGTCGTAGGCCGTAACAACGGAGGGCGTAGATGTTTCAGCAGCAGTTGCAGTTTTGGTCGATGGAACAATACCTGCATTATTCTCTAAGACTGCCAAACGTGCTAGTACACTGTTTAGAACCTCTTGGAGGGGTGCAAGGGATTCTGCCATTTCTGTTTTGTGAAGTTTTGAGTCTTGTGAGTGTATTATATTTTTGGATCTCAATTTCACACTCCCCAAAAACCCTTCGTTTTTGCTACACTATTAATACACCAATTACACCAAACCAAGCCATGGCCGCTCTAACTTCAATTACACAAGCTGATGTGGAAAAACTATGTGTCACCGACACCTACAACTCCTCGATCATCCCCTCCCTGGAGGCATATCTAAACCAATCTGTCGCGTCTGCGTCCCCTTACTCTTTCCAAGCCACCAAGACCCTCCTAAAATTCTACTCCTTCTTTCCTACTGTCCTGAACCCCCCCAACTCTCTAAAAGCTATGCTCCTCTCCCTGGCAGATTTCCCGACTGGAAATTTTGGGGTGCTGACCTTCATTGTGCAGCCGAACGAATCCACCCAGCTCCAAACCTACACCGAGCGTTTGAATACCATAATGAGGTGGGGCGAGCTTATCGAAACTGGCGATTTTGTAACCTTCTGGGCCGAGTTTGGCGAGGAGCAGGTGAGTTTGAGTTTGAGTTTGAGTTGATCAAAAATAACATACTCAACCCAACCCAAACCCCACCCCACCCCCAACCCACCACCCAGCTTTCCGACAAGAGCCGCGGGGTGGATGACCTTCCCCTGACGACCCTCTTTCCCGGGTTTGCGTCTGCCTTGCGTTCGTCGATTCTCCAGACACTGTCCCTCACTTTCAAGAAGATGCCAGTGGCACAGTTCAACAAGTTCCTCAACGTGAGCGGGGTGGATATCGCCCCAAAGTCTGATGTGGTTGACGGAGTGGAGGGTGACTGTGTGGCCTTCAGGCCTGTGGCCGGGGTCAATGATGTCAGGAGTAAGGTGGAAAACGTTGGCGCCAGCTTTAACCTGGTTTCAAAAGTTTTGTAAAAATAATCAAATGCTCCTCTTACTGAGTGTAGGAATAAATATCAATTTTTTATCAAAGATATCAAAATTTAACCTCCCCTTCCTACATTCGAC
>BRYC01000379.1:0-15196 GCA_030267985.1 Parmales sp. scaly parma | reverse complement strand
ACGAATTGAAAAGTGATTCATAAATTTTCAGATAAGATCATCGAATAGTTAAAATACCCGTTCCCGTCCGATCACGGAAGTCAAAAACTATCTCGCTTCGTTAGTACTACGGTGGGGGACCACGTTGGAATCCGAATTATCTTATTTTTTTTTGCTTGTTGGTTATGTAATTGTGTGTGAAGTGTTGATTGGAATGTGTAGCAACAACCTTTTCCGTTGCTTTTTTTTGCTCGTGCGGAACCATTAGATACGCTAACCAGTGTGCCAGGTTTAGTCCGCGTCCACTCTCATTTTGAGCCGCGGGGTTAGTGAATATGTGTATTTGGGCAAAAAAGTCTTGGTCGCAAGGAACTGATGGCAGCAAGATGGCACAAATCTGGACACATATTTTACAAAAACTAATTTAATAATTTGCAAAATATATCTGCCTCAACATCATCATTTCTATTCCTTTTTAGTACATGTTGTCATAGTTACGGCCACCGCTACTTCCCTTGGGCTCGCTCAAACTCTCTCTACCTCAAACTTTTACTTTTTGCAACCGCCGCGTTCAGGCCACTCATGTTGGCTTTACTTGGCTGAAATATGGTCCCTTTTTTCCTTGTTTTCTCCTTCGACTTGGACTTTCCCTTTTCCCTTTCCCTTTCCCCCTCTCCCGCTCCCGCCTCTCCCGCCTCTCCTCCCGCCTGCACCACCTTGTACTGCACATTCTTGCTGTCTGAAACTTTGGCCAAAACCATTTCATGATGTTGTTTTAAACAACAAAGCAATTTCTCACTCCCAGAAAGAATCTTGTCAAACTCCTCGCAAGTCACGCTTGCGTATATTCCCCCGAAGGTGATTGCCTGGTCCCTCTTCGTCCTCAGGGGGGCCACCCTCCCGTAATCCCCGCCCTGTTTTTCAAATGCACCCCTGAACTGTTTCGCAATTTCGTAATCGTGTTTGTCGTCCAGACTCAACGTCATGAAACTCGTGACCAAGTTCACAAACGTTACCCTGTCGCTCGCTTCCCTTGCTGCTTTCTTACTCTTCTCGGCCACGACGTCAACCGTTCCAGGTGTGGTTCCCTTCTTTTTCTTCTTTTCCGTTTTACCCAACAGAATTTTTCTTTGCCTCCCGTCTTCCTCGTCATCGCTGCCTTCGTCATCCGACCCGTCCTCGTTTATTTGTCCCACCTTCACCAGCGTCTTGAAAATGTTTTTCAAGAAAAAAATTTCGTTCTGGTCGGTGTCAACAGGAGTCGAAAGGCAATCGAGTCCGACAGCAAACTCGCCAATCCAAATCATATCCTTTTTCATGTGGTCGAAGCACGAGTAAAGCCTGTTGTGACTCTTCCCGTCCAAGTCGCCCAACCCCTCCACCATGGTCAAGCAAAAGTCCTTCCTGCTGATCCAGCCGTTGTTGAAAGTTCGTTGTTTCATCAGCTCCAAGAAGTGACTAATCTTGCAGCTTCGCCTGTAAAGCAACGTCTTAAGCTCGAGCAGTGCCACCCACTTCATGTCGAACCTCAGCACCCTCGTCTTGAACTCCTTCTCCAACGCCCCCACCGCCTTGCCCGTCTTCGCATCGGTTTGCGGCGTTCTGCACCTGATCATGGTGCAGCCACGACTCTGCCGCAGTGAACTGTGCTTCAACCTGCCCTTGTTCTTCCCGATGCTTCCCAGCAGCGTGATTGCCGCCTTTGCCGTTCTGGTGCTCGCGATGTCGCCCCGCTCGTAGCCAACTTCCGGCAAGTATTCCTTTTGAAATTCCTCGTCCTTCAACCTCTTTAAATCTCTCATTTTCTTCCTCTTTGCCATAACTCTTGATTTCGCCTGCTGCTTCTTCATCGTGTCGATCATTTTCTTGATGGCCATCCTCCTGTTGTAGAAGGTCCAGCAGAACTCATCGTAGGCGATACTGCGCCGCGGCGATTGGCGGAGCGGAGAGTGTGAGTGACGCTTTTTTGTTTTTTTTGTTTTATTTGCTGCTTCGCTCGGTTAAGACTCACCTCCCGTCACCGTTGGGGTCGAACATTGCGATGATCGCCGCGGACTCGTTGTAGTCGAGCTTCCTTCCGGAAATCTTAGTTATGGCTCTTGTTAACTCTCCGTGACTGATTTCCCCGCTCTCGTCCTCGTCGAACTGGTCAAACGCATCGCGCAGCGATATTTTGACCTTTTGGCGAACTTGGTCCATCGCAAAGGTTGCCGTTCTTATCATTTCCTTCGTCATGACAATTTCTTTGCCCCGGTAATTGTTATTCATGGTGTAGCCTACCGTGCTGCCGAGTGTCTTTTGGGCAAACCGCAGCGCGGCTCGTTGGGTGATGTTGGCTTTTACTCGCTCCTCGTTGAGGTCAGTCTCGTCCTTGACCACCCCGCGCCGATTGTAGAAAGAGTAAGCAAATTCATCATACTGTATGTCGCCGTCGCCGTTCGGATCGAACAGCTTGATGACACATTTAATCTCGCCGGGGGTAATCTCGTCACCGCAAATGTCCTTGCACACCTCCACAAGCTCCGCGTGGTTAATGCTGCCCGAGTTGTCCTTGTCGAAGTGCGCGAAGGCCTTCCTCAGGTTGAAACCTTCGGTTCCTTCGCTCATGTTCCTGATCTTTTTCATCGCGCGCATGGCTGCCTTGGAGTTTTTCTTGGCGAGCTCAGCCCTCTCCTTCTCCTTCATCTCATTCTCGAACTTCTCCTGCTGAACCTTGGCCCAGTTCTGTTTGTTGTTGTCGTTCAGCGATGTGTTGTTAAGTACCCTCATCTCGTCTTCCTTCTTCTTTCTGGCTGCAATACCCCGCGGGGCGAGCTGAAAGAACGAGATCAAAAACTCCGTCATGTCAATAAGTCCGCTGCTGTCCCGGTCGAAATACTCGAACAATGCGCCCAATTCAGGGTTGCTCACTCGAATGTCGAAGTTTCGCAGCAGCTGTGCCAATATAAAAGTTTTAGTGAGTTTTTAGCTATTTTTTATTTCATTTTCTTCGCGCTCGCTCACCTGCTGCTTGAAGCCCGTGTGATCCATCTGCCCGCTGTCGAATGAGCTAATTTGAGCTTTGGCGCGGTCCAGTAAGCTGGAGGTGATCGCTACTTTGTCTAAAGCTGTTTGCAAATTCTCGCTTGTGTATTCGTCACCCGGCTGCACCACGGAGGTGGACGCAAACTTCTCGATATCCAACTTCTCCCGCTCCACCAGTTTCTCCCTCGCGAGATTGCTCGTGTACTCGTTCTCGAGAACGCTCTTCTGTTTCATAGTCGACGCGAGATGGAAAAATGATATTAAGAACTCGGCGTAATCAAGAGAACCACTGTGATCCCTGTCAAAATGGTCGATTACCGCAACTGACTCCGCCGGAGTCAACTTGACCATGAAGACCCGGAACATCAGGTCCTGAAGCGCAAACGCGGAGATCTCCTTCTCGTCGAACGACTTTAAACCAATACTCGTCGCCTTGTCGTATTTGTAGGCAGCCTCGCTCATCTTCCTCAATGCATTTTTGGTGTCGTGCTTGGTGAAATGTACGTCTTCAAAGTTCAGCGCTGTGTCATTAAAAGTTGTGGAAAGCGAGAAGGTTGAGTTGTTGGTGAAGGAAAGCGTTGAGGAAGAACTGAGGAGGTTGTTCTTCCCCTTCTTTGTTTTGCGCTGAACGGACTGCTTAATGTTCTTATCTTCTAGGTTGCCGCCATACAACTTTGCCAACCGGGTTGCGTCCACAACTCGTTCTGGATCATCCCAAAAGTTCTTTCCAGCCTTGTTCGATTTTTCAGCGTCTTGAATGATTTCAAGCACGCGTTGGTTGGTCGTTTTTCGGGGGCCTTTCAGGGATTTGGCTTCCCAGGACTTTAACGAGTTGGAGATGTGATCAATAATGTCGGTTGAGAAAGGAATAACATTGTTGTTGGTGGTTGGGTTGGTTTCGGGTAGAGCAGCTGTGATTGAAGGGGCGAAGGTGGTTGTTTTTACTACTTGAACTTGAATGGGGGACAGAAGAGGGGGGAGAGTCATCTTTTATTATCTGGTGGTGAGTTCACTTTCTTTATTTTTTTTTTTATAGGAGTTTTTTTTATCGTCATTTTCACATTTTATTTATTTTTACAGAAAAAAGGGCTGCCCTCACTTCACGCGACACAAAAGTATCATTGAACTGTGATACACAAAACAATCATTGAACTGTGATACACAAAACAAATGAACTTCGATGTTCCCCCTACCAACAGCAACTCGCTGACACTAGAAATTCCAAGTGATTCGAGTAACTCGCCACACATAGCCCAAGCAAAAGAAGACTTGAAGAGCTACTTATCAGAGTACAGTCCGGCCAAATGGGACTTCTTTGGGCGTTGCTTTGGAAGTGCTAACGAAAAGCAGTTGGTTGGTGATTATATAATTCAATTTGCTGAGCAAGTAAACACACATGACATTGTTGTGTTTGCCAAGGTCGGGTGCGGGTTCTGTCTTAGGGCGAAGAATGCTTTGGGCGAGAGGTCTGAGGTGGATTCCTTCAGCATGCACGTGATTAACGTGAAGGGTGATCGTGAAGTGTCCGGTGCTGAATCTAGCGCCATGCAGGAAGCGCTGAAGAAGACCATCAATCTATACGACCTAACTTTCCCTCAAATTGTTATAAAGGGAAGGTATGTCGGGGGAGCAGACACCTTGTTGGGACTGATAGATGACAATATGTTTTCCTCAGTGCTGTCTGAACCCAGGTGTAGATTCGAAGCTGGTGACAAGATAACTTGGCTGAGGAGTTTGGCTGAGGAGGTGAGCGGAGCCAACAACACAACGTAACGCAACGCAACGCAACACAGCGCAACACAACTAATATTACTCGATTCTCGCTTCGCTAGGCGGCAACACCGAAGCTTTTCTTCGTTCCAATTGTTCGAGGGGCTGGAAGTTGGTATCCAACTAATTGGCCTTGGTATACTTTCCAGTGGACAGTTTACGCCAATCTCATCAGATATATAAGCGTTCTGCAAATATGCAACTTCTCGCTTGTTTATTTGCTGTTGAAAGGTGATGAGAATGGAGAAATTGGAGAATTCCGCCAGATGATGGGCATCTTCTTCGCCGTCTTGGCCATTTACGACAACGGTATCCTCTTCCTCGTGGGGCCATCACCGTTTTCTCCAACAGGCGTGATCAGCACTTTTTTCGGGTGGAAAGGGAGAGGCAACGCAACTTCGATTCTTCCCTACAAAACGATTTTCCTCCTGTACTTCGTCAGCATGCTCAATCAACTGGTCAAGTGGTCGGGAACACCCAGTAGCGACATTCAAGCAGCGAACAACAGCATCGCCAACAACTTGATTGGCATCATCACTAATTCCATGTTGCTGGCGGTGTTTCGCTTCTGACCCGGGAGCTTGAGTGCGGGAGCGATTGTGAAGGTCGTCCAGTACGTTGCCGCTCGCTGCAAAAAGGAGAAGAATTGAGTTGATTTGAGTTGAATTTTGGAAATATATGAATGATGGAGAGAAGACTTTTTCTCCTGAGAAATTACGACCTAAAAACCCTTTCTATTCACGGAATTTATTTACTCATATGAACCCAGCTCGCCTTGATTTAGCGCCTTGTGGCCATCTCCTATCACCCCCTTGCTTTCGTAGACACACTCAACTGCGCGCCTGGCATTTAAAATACCCCCAGTGCCCTTGAGACCAATATACGAAACCCGGATTGGATTGTTGCCGGTGAGGTGAATCGACAGGCAGTTACAGTTGTTGAACTTGGCCTGCTTCACCGGATAATCGATGGATCCGAGGGTTTCGGAGAAGACGCCGGGGGTGCCAACAAGCTGGATTATTTGAGCTGCCGGGGGGGAAGAAGAAAGGGACGCGAAATCTAAGTCGTCGATGTTCGGGTGGAGGTGGAGCCGGAGCGGGTTCTTTGTTGACAGATTGTTCTCGTCGTTGTTAGCAGTCATCACGCAAACACTTGTAAGCTTGACCCCTGAATTGAAAGGAATGAAAATTATTACTCCAAACTCAGAATCGTCCTCATCATCGATGTCCTTTGGGTCGTCGTCAGAATCCCACTCCTCGACACAGTCTGGCAGGGGGGTGTAGCGCTCTTTGTAGTGCTTGAGAATCTTCGAACCAGAAATAGAATTTGTTGAGTTGTAAGTTCTTACATTCTCGTGGGTAATGTATTGGTGGAGAGAATGTGTTGTCAACTCTGATGTTGTGATGGTGGTTCTGTCGTGATTGTGGGGGTTGCCACCACTACCGTTGCAGCAAGAACATTGGAAGTCGTTCATTTTTGTTTGTTTCTTGTGTTTTTTAGAGAGATTTATCCGGCAGGCAGGCTTAATTGAGATTGACGGGGAGGTTGGACGAAAGGGCCGAGGGGTGTATTTCTGGGCTATTGGTTGAAATAAAAATTGAAGGCTGAAAATCACAATTATTGGCATCATTCCAGCACAAGCACCCAAACGAACAAACCCATTTGAACACATCATTCTAACCCAATTCTCCTGCCTTGCCCCACTCCCCATCTCCCCCATCTCCCCCTTCCGTTTGGAAATCTTTTGAGCATTCTTATGGTTTCCAACCAACTCCACAAGTGGCTCAAGAAGCGTGATTGGCCCGCGGTACAAGGAGCCATGCTTGACCCACTTGATGTTGTAGATTTTCCCAGGAGAAAGTGCAAGGAGAGAGATGAGCATGGACGACTGCCACATCATTGGCTCGCAGCGAAAGCTCAGACACACACACATGCTCTTGCCAGTGTGGGCGTGGTGTTGATTGAATTGAATTACGAGGCCCTCACCACACGAGACAAGAAAGGCGAAACTCCCATCGACATTGCCCGTAGGAGTGGAGCCTGTGCTGAGATCATCGGCTTGCTCTCCCACACTCCCGAGGAAGTTCGTTCGTTGGGTGGTAAGGGGATGCGCCGCTTGTACGCACCAGTGGCTTATTGGAGGGGTGAGATGTGTATGTGGATCAACTCACGATCGTGGGCAGACTGTCACAAGTTCATCGATGAGCACGATGACGAGTTGGTGCGTGAAGTGCTCAAATACAGCAATTCTGATCTTTTTCGATTTGTTGCTTGCAATAGCCAGGCATACAGCGACTCCCTCTTGTTTCTTGCTCTTCGAATGATCCATCGGCACCCACTTTCCCTTATCGCCAGAGATCCTCATGGTCAGCTAATTATTCAATATGCTGAGCACCCCAAATACAATGCGTGCAAAGAGATCGTCAAGGTCCTCCGGCTCACCCCCAAGTACATCTCCTCCACCCCCTTCCCTACCCTCCTCCTCCAATCCCTCCCCTCCAAGCACCACGAGATCTACGGCACCTACAACACTGTCTGCCAGTTCATCAAGCACATGAAGTACGACAAGGCTGAGCTGGTCGAAATTGAGGCCGTGCTGAAGCCGACCCGTAAGTGCGACGTCTGCAGCTCCCTACCCGCCAAACCGTGCGCCCGGTGCAAACGATCGTACTACTGCTCGGCCGAGTGCCAGAAAGCAGCGTGGAAGAAGCACAAGAAGACGTGCAAGGCGCCGACAACCCCTCCCGCAACCGAGGCCGACCTCCGAGAATTGCACAAGGGCATTGCCCTCCTAAATATGTGCATACAGAGGTCTGGGGCTGGAGATGGACCAACAAGCGTTGTGGTGGAGTTCCTCGTCGCTACTAATGAGGCGTAGAGTAAAAACCCAACCACAAAATATGTTTAAAAAACCTCTTCTATTAATTTTTGCCATCCGTAAAATGACGATAAACGAATCCGAAATCCTTTTTTCCACGCCCATCTTCGTCCATTCGTTCATATAGCGCAGTAGCCTCCGTGCCGAGAATACCACTCGCGCCGCATTCGCCCTTGGCGTCCATTGCGAGCCTCAAGTCCTTTAACATGAGCGCAACCCCAAATCCGCCTTCCCAGTCCTTGCTGCTAGGCACGTTGGGCAGCACTCCAGGCACGGGGTTGTACGTGTCGCTGCTCCAGCACCTGGCCGTGCTCGTGTTCATAATCCCAGCTAGGACCTTGCCGTCGATTCCCATCTTCTCCCCCAAGTGCATGGCTTCGCTCGTCCCAACCATGGATATTGCCATTGCCAAATTGTTGCAAAGTTTCGCCATGCAGCCAGTTCCAGCGCCTCCAGTGTGGACCAAGTTTGAGCCCATGATTTCGAAGTACTTTCGCACTGGTTCCAGGTCAGAGGCCGATTGGCAGCCGGCCATAAAGGTGAGGGTACCAGCCTCAGCTCCTCCGACCCCTCCGGACACAGGTGCATCGATCATCTTGCAGGAGTTGTGAGCTGACACGAGGGCTGAGAGCTTCTTCGACACCGAGGGGTCAATCGTGGAGGAATCTATGAAGGTGGTGGAGGGTTTGATCGCGTTGGTTTCTAAGAGCGTCGTGATTGTCGATTGAACATGGGGAGAGGAGGGGAGCATCGTAATGATGGTCGAAGCGGAGGTGATCTCAGGATCATTTAAAGACGAGGCAATTGTAGCTCCATTAGCTTCGCACTTTGCCATTGCATCCTCGCTGAGGTCGTACACGACTACAGGCACTCCTTTCGCGAGGAGATTATTGGTCATGTGACCTCCCATGTTTCCAAGACCGATGAAAGCTACATTTGAGATTTGTCTTCTCCCCATCGAGCGGGCGATCGTTCTCGTTTGTTGTGCAAACATCTAACGTAATTTGTCCCAACTGGTTCGTGATCTGCAATCTTAAATTTAAAAATAATTTCACGCGCCGTGTTCACCTTAGAAATTGGGGTAATTTTGTGACGTGTGACGTGCCAAATATATCAAATTCACAGACGCAGGACATAGACCGAGTAGCAAGGATGTCAAAATTCAACAAATTGTCGCTACACGATATTAAAGAGGACGGTTTCATACCAATGAGCAAATCGAAATCTGAGGCCTCAACTTCCTTATCCGCCAAGAAGCCATTTGCAATGAGCATCCCTCCTCGCGACCCTCTGGCGGACTACTTCAAGTTCATTGATTTCCGTTCTGACATCTATGTTCAGCGCCTCAAGGAGGCTGTTGCGATCAAGTCAGTGTCGGCCTGGCCTGATCACCGCCCGGAGATCTTCAAGATGCTGAATTGGACTAAGGATTGGATTACCAGGTTTGGTGGCACAGCCTCTCTGTACGACAACCCTTGCGTTGAGCAGGTGTTCGACGACGGATCGAAGATCCCTCTGCCCCCGATCCTTCTTGGGCAGTTTGGCAGCGACCCGGCGAAAAAGACTGTTTGTGTGTATGGGCATTTGGACGTTCAGGTGAGCGAGCGAAGCGAGCGAGCCTTGTCAGAAGAGTGTGAAGCGACTAACCCACTCCTAACCCACTCTTGCTCTCGTGCTTCGTTAAAAATGCGCACAATCTCGCTTCGCTCAGCCCGCTCTGGTGTCGGATGGGTGGGACACCGACCCTTTTAATCTCACTGAGATTGACGGCAAGCTCTTCGGTCGCGGTTCGACCGACGACAAGGGGCCGGCCCTTTCCTGGTTGTGGATGGTTGAAGCCTTCAACGAGCTGAAAATCCCCCTTCCTGTCAACATTAAGATAATTTACGAAGGCATGGAGGAGTACGGTTCCGAGGGCATGTTCGAGACCGTCAACGACCTCTCCAAGCCAGGAAAGTTCCTCGACGATGTTGACTTTTTCTGCATTTCGGACAACTACTGGCTGGGCAAGCACACTCCCTGCTTGACCTATGGCCTCCGAGGAATGGCGTATTTCGAGGTTGGCGTTGAGTGTAGGTGAGGTGTATGAACGTTGGCGCGCCTCACTTCACTTCACTTCAGTTCATTCGGTCAAATCAAAACTAACCCAAAAATGCCCAGCACGAAGGACTTGCACTCCGGAGTTTACGGTGGCAGCGTTCACGAGGGCATGTCGGACCTCATCCCCCTCATGGCCAGCCTCGTCGACAACACGGGAAAGATCTTGGTTGATGGGGTAATGAAGGACGTTGCTCCCGTGACCGAGGACGAAAAGAAAATTTACGAGAAAATAGATTTCAGCTTGGAGGACTACGCCGAGGAGACCGGTGTCAAGGCGATTAATAGCAAGTTGCTCCACAACACCAAGGAGAGCCTGCTCATGCACAGGTGGCGCTTCCCGACTCTGTCGCTCCACGGAATCGAGGGAGCGTTCAGCGACCCCGGCGCCAAAACCGTCATTCCGCGTAAGGTGAGCGAGCGAAGCGAGCGAGCTGTCTAACGAGCCTTGATGAAGACGAGAATACTCGCGATGAATCCCGCGAAATGGCTACAGACATTATGGCTACACTCCACTACTAAACTAACATTATTCCACTCAATTCTTTTGACTCGCTTCATTCGTTTTGCTCTTGCTTCATTAAAAATGCGCCTCGCTTCGCTCGGCGCAGGTGATTGGAAAATTCTCGTTGCGGCTCGTTCCGGACCAGGACCCGAAGCAGATTGGAGAGTGCGTGACGAAGCACCTGAAGAGCGAGTTTGCCAAGCTAAAGTCTCCCAATAGGATGTGGGTGAAGGCCCACCACGGGGCCAAGGCGTGGCTGAGCGATCCTCAGCACCCCAATTACGAAGCCGCTAGAAAGGCTGTTGAGAAGGTGTACGGAAAGGTGAGCGAGCGAGCCTTTTGGAAGACGAGCATACGAGCCACTACTAAATTAAACTAATCCGCTCAATTTACTTCGCACCTTCTTCGCTCGGCGCAGACCCCCGATCTCACCCGCGAGGGGGGAAGCATCCCGATTGCAACGTGGCTCGAGGACGCCACCCAGATGAACGTGCTCTTGCTCCCGGTTGGAGCATGCGACGACATGGCACACTCTCAAAACGAAAAGTTTGATCGCGTCAATGCAATCAACGCGATCAAGGTGCTCGGACAGTATTTGTTTGAGGTGGCGAAGATACCGGGCCCGAAACCCAGTGACTGCAAGTGCGAGCCCATGAGCATGGAGGAGATGATGGTGCCTGGAGGTGAGCGAAATTTCTACAGACGCTACATAAACTACTGAACTAAACTAACATTATTCCACTCAATTCGTTTGACTCACTCGGCGCAGCGTTTGCTCGTGGGTTCCGGTGTAAGTGCGAAATATAAAATGTGGAGGCAGAAGATATAAAAAATCCAAATCCAATATCAAAACTGCTGCTGCCTTGCCTTATAGAAATCCCGCAGCCTCTTCAATTCCTCTCCAAAACTAAAACTACTCGCCGCTTTTATTGCCCCCAGGGGGTCTACTCCCAGCCAGCCTGGAAGCCCTGCCAACACACTTTGGTCCGCCGTGAACCTCGTGTCGATCAAAACAATACTCGCGTAGTCGTTTTGGTGCCTGATGGCCCTTCCCACCGACTGGTTGACGCTCCTCATGCACATGTTTCTATAGTACTCCTTCGAGCCAATTGCCTTCTTCTGCTTGTCTAAATCAGCCATCTTCTCGCTCAAAATTGGGTCGCTAACGTCGGCGTAGGGCAACCCAACCACAACCACCATTCTGCGCCGAGCGAAGCGAGGCGCATTTTTAATTGAACAAGAGCAAAACGAGTGAAGCGAGTCAAAAGAAATGAGTGGAATAATGTTGGTTTAGTAGTGGATGTAGCCATTATGTCTGTAGCCATTTCGCGGGATTCATCGAGAGTATTCTCTCTTCTTCATCAAGGCTCGCTCGCTTCGCTCGCCTCACCTCCCCACGTCGTCCTTGAAATTGATCCCTTCCGATACTTTCCCGCCCATGACGGCAAACATCGCTGCCCCGGGGGTCCCCCCGTTCCTGCAGCTGCGCCGAGCGAAGCGAGGCGCATTTTCAATGAAGCAAGAGCAAAACGAGTGAAGGGTTGGTTTAGTAGTGGATGTTGCCATTATGTCTGCAGCCATTTCGCGGAATTCATCGCGAGTATTCTCGTCTTCATCAAGGCTCGCTCGCTTTGCTCGCTCACCTCTGCTTCGTGTAGCTCCTCAGTATGCCGCTCAGCTCGCTGGCCTTGCTCGGCTCGCGATAAACAGATTTGATTCCGTTCATAATGTCCCAGCAACTTTTGCCATCCCCCTTCTCTCGCCACCTCCTAACGCACTCCTTCTCGTAACTGTACGAGGTGAAGAAAACCACAACCCCCCCCCTCCCGCACACGCGAAGAAGATTAACCAGGGTTCGCCCAAGCTCGTCGATCGTGTTTTTCAACCCTCTCTTGGAAAACGTAAAGGTGAGCGGGGATTTTGTTGGTCCGCTTGGAATCAGCGTGACGTGTCTGTGGGTCGGCTGTATTACGTGCGACGAGCTGAAGAATGAGATTGATTGTGATTTACTTTGGTGAACGATGCTCTGCGCGTGATTTTGTTAGGATGCGGATGTGGATGCGGATGTGGATGTGGATGTGTGAATGTAGATGTGCTCACCTTGCTCACGGTGTTTTCGGCGTTCGAAAACCACTGCGTGACCTTCGAATCGGCCTCCCTGGCCACGCTGATTTCACTCTCTTGTGCTTCGTTGAACCCAAACAGCTCCCCCACTATCCCCTCGAATGGCCTCATCGTCCCTCCCGCGAGAACTACGGTGTGGCAATTTTTCGTCAGAGGCAAGAACAGCTTGCTCGGATCTAGAGGCGTGACCGTCATCGTTGTTGTTTTTTCGTTTTTCGAGCATATGATGCGGAAGTCTCCGTCCCCGCCACCGTTGCTGCACAGCCTGACGAGGATCTTCCTGATCACGCTCAGGCTTGGCGTGGTTTGCATTTTTGGCTCCTCCGTCGCATCCTTCTCGTTCTCCTTCATCTTCTTCGCCCACTCCTTCTTGACCTTTCTGTTCCTGACTCCCATTACCTTCCCCTCGATGTGAGACTGTCCCGTCATGTAGCGCAGCAGCTTGAACGGATTGATCTGGTCGCTCTTCGATGCAAACGTGAATTGCGTTGGGGTGAAGGATTTTGTCTGCGTGTTAATGTCGAACTTCTCCAAGAAGACCACCAGCATCTGCACGAATCTAACCAACAGATTCACCCAGTACAAATTGCCCCCGCCCATGCGGCTCCCGTATTCGCTGACGTAATGCTGGAGATCCTGCGCCAAGCGAAGCGAGGCGCATTTTAAACCAAGCACAGGGCAGCGAGCGAGCAAATTAAATGAGTAGGTTAGTTCAGTAGTGGATGTAGCGAGTGCATAGCAATTTAGGTTCGCAATCTTCTGTCACAAGGCTCGCTCGCTTCGCTTCGTTCGCTCACCTCCAGTGCACAAGTCGCGCTTCCCAAATCCAAAGTTAAAGTTGCAAGGTTGGTTATCGTCGCTGGCAAGTTATGGGCCTCGTCCAGTATCAAAATGGTGCCGCTGGGCAGCGCTGGGGGGGGGAACACGTCACCCTTCAGCATGTCATTTTTTGGAGCAGCTTGTTTCTGCGCCGAGCGAAGCGAGGGGCATTTTCAACGAAACACGAAAATAGTTGAGTAGGTTAGTTCAAAGTGAATGTAGCCATTATATTATGTCTGTAGCAATTTCGCGGGATTCGTTGCGAGTATTCTCGTCTTCCACAAGGCTTGCGGGCGAAGCGAGCTGTGAGCGAAGCGAGCTGTGAGCGAAGCGAGCTGTGAGCGAAGCGAGCTGTGAGCGAAGCGAGCTGTGAGCGAAGCGAGCTGTGAGCGAGCCAGCAACACCTACATTAGTTGCGACTAGTCGCTTCGTTTGCTGCTCGCTTCGTTTGCTGTTCGCTTCGCTCGCTGACTCGCATGCTCGTCTTCATCAAGGCTCGCTCGCTTCCTCACCTTTCGTTTTCTCGAATTTTCACCTTTGGAAATTTCTTCGTCGGGTTTTTTTGTGTTTGTATCTATATTTTCGTTCTTGTGCTTCTCGGCATAGCTCAGCTCGTCGCTGAAGTAGCTTCCCCCTCCGAACAAGTTCTGGTAGCTCGTCACAACTACTTCCGCGCCAGGAACGGCAGCCTTCGCCGCGTAGTAGCCGCAGAGTTTCACTGCTTTCGACAGCTCCGCGATGCTCGGGGTGTGCTCTGGGTTTGGGTTTGTGCTGTCTTTTTCCCCCTCCCCCTCCTCACTGTTCAAGGGCAGCGGGGTACTCAGGATCCCCATCGTCAGTGGGGTCAGGTTGCTCATGTTCCCGTCGCCTAAAAATTCGCACCCTGCACAAGATGTTTTTTTCTTGCTTTTGCTGTCCTCCATCAACTTCAAGCAGGTTTCTCGAATCGTTTCCTCGCTTCTCTTGAACTTGGATTTTGAGGAGGTAGTGGTGCCGTACAGGACGTTTTCGTTTTGGCAGCCGCCGTTAGATCTGCTGCCGATGGTGACGAGTCGAATTGGGTTTTGTGGTGTGCTGTTGCTGTTGTTGGAGCTGGGGCTAGTGTTGGTGCCCCCCCCGCCCCAATAAGTTGATCGCACCTCCTTCACAAACTGACTGAGCTGCGAGTGCGTTCGAGCGGCGTAGATGATCCGCAGAGGGGGAGGAGGGGGGGGAGGAGGAGCTGAGGATGTTGTGGATGTGGTTCTTCTCCTCTTCCTGTCGTCCGCCTCCTTTTCGGTGTCCGTCGGTGTTCTTGACTCGTGACGGTACGCTCTATAGGCTGTCAAAACGTCCGAGCTGTCTTGCTTGGTGTTAGGGGTGGATTTTGATTTTGAGGATGAGGATGAGGAGGAAGACGGATTCGGAAAATCATCAATTTCACTGTCGCTATCACTGTCACTGGAGGAATAGCCGTAATCTCGCCGGTTTTTCTTTCCTTTTTTGTTCACGCTCTTGTCGGCGCCACCAACCATTTCGTCGGTGAACTCGAGGAGGTTGAAATCGTCGTCGTCGTCGTCGTGTGTGGATTTGGATTTGGATTTAGGTTTTGTGCTGGAAATATAGGATTTGCTGGTTTTGATCTTGCCGAAGAAACCCTCCTTGGTGACCTCGCCCAAGCAGCCAACGTGGGCGACAGAACGGTGGGTTAGGAGTGAGGAGGAGTTCTCGTTCTCGGAGGAGGAGGAGGAGGTACTTTCATCATCGGAAATGTACGATTTTGATTTATTTTGCTTAGTTCTCTGCTTCGCTTTGAATCTTCTATTGGCAGCTGTTCGCAAAGAGGTCAGCACGGTGTCGAGGCGCTCGTTTAAGGAGGTGAGCGTGCCGTTTGTGGGGGTTGGGGAGGAGGAGGAGGAGGAGGAGTGGGGTTGTGATGACAAAGATGCCGTGGCTGGGGCAGGTGTCTCGTTCAGCCAACCGAAAGGATCGTCCGCTTCCTCTTTTGGAGGCGGGGGGGG
>BRYC01000378.1:0-67914 GCA_030267985.1 Parmales sp. scaly parma | reverse complement strand
CAAAGCGTCAGTATAGAGTTTGTGTGGATTTTAGGATAATTTTTTAACTATTTTTCCCTCGTCTTCCCCTAGGAGGTTTGGAGGACCAAAAATTGCTCGGTGGTTTTCTGGATTAAATTTTAAGAAGAATTTTTTATGGGAATATGCTATAGCATAGTGGTTAAACGCTTCTTGTGGTAAATAAAATCCATTTGCAATTCAACGCGAGCAGCAGCACCAAACATTCCCAACTCGTTGTGAACCCGTAGATTCTTTGAGAGCCCAAATATCGTTTTTCTATTCAGTTCTAACCCCCCTTTCCCCCCTTCTCACCTTCTGTACCTTTTCAAAAGAAGACTTAAATTTTTTTATGTCCTCTGATGCCATGGTCGATGTTCTGTCTGAGCTCCTCAGTCCAAAAAGCAAGTTTTGAAAAACAAAAGCAGGATGCTGAAAGGCACAACCTGTTCCATGCAGAATTTATTCAACTCAAAAAAGATCTGCAGACCCAGGCCGATGCAAGTGCTCGCCAAGCGGAATTGTCTGCTGCTCACCTTGAGGAGCAACTTTCGCTCCAGCGTGACCGGTTAATAATCGAGATGAGGCAACTTGCCAACACCGACAACGACAAACACTTCTTTCCCCTCCGATTGATGAATGCGGCGGTTGGCTCCGACGCTAGCAGTTCCTCTTACAGCGATAATGACTCGGAACTGACCCCTGAGGAGCTTCTCGTCATTGAAGCTCACAATAACAAGTGGAGAGCCATTGCGGATGCACTTATTGAATTCAGAAGTAACAATGGCAATTCCAATGCCACCCACGTTCGAAGAATCTTCAAAGAGAACGCGAAGTTCCTCTCGCCCCTCACCGCCGTTTTTCCGAATATCCGTTTCTTGATCACCAGCGTGCTCACCAACTCTGGAACGATTCGACAAAAACGACCTTCTGGCAAGGCCAAGGTTGCAATATCTTCGGTTCAAAACTTGCAGAACCTCACTCAAGAGGAGGCTCTCGTTCTCGGTAGAAAGTTCCGCAGGCACCTCCTAAATAACAAGGAAATGGAAACTGCTGTCGAAGCCTACCGGCTTGCCAACCCCCTCCTCCAACCAATTTTTGACAAATGTCCATTTTTTGGGGCAATGCTTACGAAAATCGCGGGAAAGCTGCTCACTTCTTCTAGCATGGGACTGGCTAAACGCGTGGGCCTGGGAGCGGCCCTGAGCATTACCGACCTCTTCTCTGACATTATGGTTGTCTTGGATTATTACAAAACTGGAAAAACGAAAGCGGCGAACGCCCTTCTTGCAATGATTGGCATTAACATTTTTTTTCAGCTGGTACTTGTCTACAGCCAGAACCGGAAAAGGACAAGACTGACAATATTAAAGGAAGCTGTGATTGCTCTCTCGGGGCTGAAACCGGCTTTTGACGCGCATAGGGTTGCGACCGGCTTCGAGGATGACGAAACTGTCATTTCCCCATTGGCCGAGATGGTCATGGGGAAGGGAGGGGAGTTGAGCTTTGAAAGCATACCAGGTTCACTCCTACAGGGTGAGTTTTGTGAAGATCCCTGTCGTCTTTTTCTTTCATCGCCAAACTAACTAACCCTCCTAAAAGTTTTCACATTCATAACAAACAATCAGAGATCCAAATTCCACCTGATCTCAATTTTCATATCCACTCTGAGTACTGGCTTCAGCAGTGCGTTGATCTCGTACGATATGGACACTTCAGCAGCTGCACGCCGCGAAGTGCCCATGTTCTACGGCTACATCAAGGATTCGAGCGCCGAGCGAGCGGGGACCTTTGCCCTCCTCATCCTGCTCGCTAGTTTCCACAATCTCAGCCGAACCATCGGAACCTCCCTCCTGTTCTGCGTGTCCCCCGTGTTGACGCTTGGGATAATCTTGGGCGAGTTTGTGGTGTACCACTCGGTCAAGTTCGTTAGAGACGACTACATTTGCTATATTCAGGGGCTCCAAGGCTCGATCAAGTGGGTTGTGAGTTTCTTCGTCCACACCATCAGCAAAATTCTGGTCGACTACACGGGATTTGTCCACGACGCTCGTGGACCGAAGCTCTGCGGGGGCAGCACGTTTGTGGTGTTGACTGTGGTCAGCCAGGCGCTCCCTTTTGCGTCCCTCTACATCTACCACAATGCTGACGTGGAAAACAGATTGGGAACAAGCTTGCTTTTGGCAGCTTTCCTGTTTCTCTTCTGCATGTGGTTGGTTTGCGTGGTGCTTTTTAAAAAGTTGGTGAAGCGTGAGTATCGCGCAACATTTTGGGGGAGTCAGACTGCAAAACAGTTCACGGTGGCATGTTTCTTAAACAGCGACGAGCACTTCGCCAAGATGATGACGGCCTTCGATAACCACGAGAGTTTCATTGAGACAATTAGGGACGAGGTAAAGCGGTACGTTTTGGACCACTGAGAAACATTTCTGGGGGAGGAGTGGTTTTCGGTCAAATTCCAAGCGCAAATCCCAGCCTGGTTCAAGCCGACGGTAGAGTGTGAATAGGAAGTGCAAGGGGGGTATAGAGTGGACTTCAAAAACAGCGAGCTGACGGCAAGGGCAAAGAGGGCCGGAGTTTTGGCCGAGAAGAGGCGCAAATTGAAAGAAGAATCAAGGACGCGAGAGGAAAAGATTTTGAGCCAGAAATTGTAAATGGAAGTGCAAGGAATAGAGGAGTACCAAACTTAAAAATATATACTTGTTAGTGGTCCAGCCCATGTCATCGTACTGGACGTTGCCTGAGAATCATCTTAATCCTCCGGAAGCAAAGTCCCCCGCCGCCCCCCGTAAAATATTAGAGCTCGATTGCATTGCCCGTTGGCTCTCTTCTAGTTCGGCCCTCAGTGAATTTAAATTGTCCCCGTTCATCAAATTCTGCAAAGCTGCCTCCATATCGTATTTCTTACCCCCCACCCCCGCCCCCGCCCCCGCCCCGGTGTCCTCGTCCCCTCTCTTCTTCGTTTTCATTTTTTGTTTTCTAGGTTTTCTATTCATGCTGTTCGGCCCGCCTCCGCCCCCTATGGCGTTGCCGTACGCGGCGCCAGCGTCGCTCATCTTCTTTTTTGTTTGATTGAGTCCACTTCCTGCGCTCTTGCTTCTTGACATTGCCGTTGCCGTTGTCGTTGCCGTCGCTTCCGTTGCCTTGCCCTGGTTCCCGCCCCTCATCCCCCTCATGATGCTCATGGCGTTACCAGCTGGAAGACCTCCCGCCGAATTCGATTTCTCATTCTCCGCGCTAACCGCCCGAATTACTGCGCTGTCGTTCATGTTGTCCAGCGCCTCCATGGCTGCACGCTCTGGGCAAGTACCCCTCGCCAGAAGAGATCGAAAAACTGCTGGCAATGGTGGACGAGGATGGGTCAGGCGAGGTCGAATTTGACGAGTTTCTGCAGCTTCTCATTATGCTTGAGCAAAGCGATGGTCATTCTGAAACACAATTAAAGAGCTGGTTTCAAACCATTGACAAGAGTAAAAAGGGAACAATTGAGTCCGCCGATCTCCTGAAGTTTATGCAGTCACTTGCGGTACATGGGGGTGTTTGCCGAGAGGACCTGGAACTCGATCCGGACAAGAGTTTGAAAGATCGAGCAATGCCATTTGACGCGATGCTTAACCACACGATGATGAACACGAACATGATCACGGGGGAGGAGGCGCGGCAAGGAATTACGTTTGTGAGCTTCTGCAAGATTGTCGAGGAGCTGGATATGTGATTTGATAAAATAGTTCGAATTTTAGTGAAACCTAACCCTACAAAATATCTAAACATTTTCCGTGCTCAAAAACTTCCAATTCCGTCGTATGAAAAACAAGGAAGCACACACCAGCACCAGAGCCGGTAGAAACAGGACGTCAAACAGTATATTGGGATCTACCAGCAAGCCTGCTGCAGTTAAGAACCCGTTAGCGGTGACTCTCCCAGCTGTTCCAAACTCGGTAGCCAATAAACCCGCGTTGAAAGTTCCAGCAGCCAAGCGCGGGCTCACAATCTTGCTCAAAGAGCTCATCAGCACGCTTTCACACGCTTGTAACGAGGCGAAAACGATCAAATAACCTACTATGTATGTGGATGTTGACGTGTTCTTGGACAGGAAAATCAGTAGCCCGACCATGGCGAAGAAGAAGAGATGAAAGATTAAAAATCTGTCTGAAATACCGCGGTAAGAACACCAACCGACCATAGCACTCAGCGGAACAACCAGCAGGCCAATAGCGGCTCCGAGAGAACCAATATGGCTCACCGTCCAACCGAAATTGTGATTCGTTATTATTGGTCCGGAAGAGATAATTTCCTCGACGATGAACTTGTTGATGAAGAGGAGGACCAACAGAAGGATTATTGGGCCCGTCAGCTCTGCTCGTAGCTGGTGGATCTTCACGGGTGAAATTGAAGTTTGTTGTGGATGATGTGGTTGTGGCAGTGGTTGTGAAACTGGTGTGGCTCCATAGTTGATAGGAGTGATGGGAGCCACGGCCGAGTATTGGTGTTGGAAGAAGTTGCGCGGCTTCTCAACAAACCAAAAAGCAACCGAGCATCCGTAAATCCCCCACATCAAGAACATTAACAAACCCGGAGAATTTTCACCGTTCAATTCTAACTCGTATGAGGTGAAGGGAATCTTGAAGATTAAGTTGAGCTGGTGCAAGGCCACAGCCATTGCAGGGCCAAACGCCATTCCCGCCGCACCAGCACTCACGAACCAAGACAAAGTCTGCGTCCGATGAATCGAGCTCACATTGTCTGCAATGTAGCGTCGATTGAGGCCTCGACAACCGCCGAGCCCAACAAGAAAACGACCCGCAAACAGGAAGTAAACACAGTCGTACTCCAGCGCACTGAAGTAAAGGAGGTTTCCGAGAATACACAAACAAGAGGAAAAGAGGATTGGGCTCTTATATCCTGACGAAGTCCACTGTGAGTAAAACAAAGCTGATACCATTGCGGCTAAAGGGGTAGCTCCAATAAGGAATCCAGCAAAAGCCTCGTCCCCACCAAGGGATATTATGTAGTTTGTCGAAGAAGGCCCCACAATGTAATAGTTCATCATATAAATGAATGTCGAGACGAGGTTCAAGAACAAAGATATGTCCATGACGAAAGGGAGGATTGGCTGGAGAGAGATATCGAATATATTATCACCGAGTCCAATACCTTGTCCTCGAACCAATTTTCAGTTTCTTGTGACGAAAGGGAGGATTGGCTGGAGAGAGATATCGAAATTGGATATATTATCACCGAGTCCAATACCTTGTCCTCGAACCTTATTTTCAGTTGTTTTGGAAGTAGTTTGAATGTTCAAATTTTTTCAGTTTGTTGTACAAACCAAAAGTGCACAGGTTTTGTTGGTGAGTTGAGAGGTTCTGGGCAGCCTGCAGCACCACACATACATGAGGTGTGCATCCATAACTAACAAAACAACTCGTCACTTTCAATCCTCTCCAGACGATCCTTGAACTTTATCTGTAATTGGACCTGCAAAAGCCAACGATATCAAGCAAGAATGGATTGGCTGAACGACGACACCTCTACTGAATCTAAGCCTGTAAAGAAGGTATTTGGCGGAGTTGCGTCGCGGGGTTACGGCCAGAACAAGGAGAATGCGTCAAACTCTTCGATCAGTTGCCTTCCGAAACGCACGTTTGGGACTCTTGCGAATGATAAGAGCATTGCTAACTGGACCAAATCGTCCTCTTTCCCTATTGTTGACCGTGACGCTTCCTCCCATGAAGATGGCATGGGTGATGTTGATACAGAAATCACAACCACAACACGACCAACTCGTAAGTCCACGCGTTCCCAACGTACGACAAGTTCAAATGCCAAGCTGATGACCAGAAAACCCCACGGAGTCCTTGGTTCGTCCGTAGACACGGCAAAAACCTCCCTCCAACACGCCTTCTCCTCCACCGATACCAATTCCAATATTTCTCCCCCCACCAACCGTTCCTCGTTAAAAACCCGCAAGGTGAGTGCAGCACTCCTCTCCGCTCACGTACCTTACCATACACTAAGCAATCTAAGCCTACCCTAACTCTAAACCCAACTCCCAAAACCTCAGCGAGGAGTCTGCGGCACCCCCGTGGACACCCTCGACTCCTCTCCCAAATCCTACAATGCTTCCTCCCTTCCCATGCCCGAATCGACCACCCCTTTTGGGGGTCGACAGCGTTCCCGAACGCGCATTTTCTCTCCCAACACCACCGACACAAACCTGAACCTTGCGGCAGCAAACAAAATCAATTCAAAGTTCACGTCCTCAACCTCCACTTCCTGGCGCCGAATCAACGATTCGGATGACGACGACCTCGACACGTCGTTCGACAAGCTCATGCAACCTCCATCCCCCCGCCGTTCAATGACTGCCTCCCAGTCTCCCGTCATTTTCTCGCTCCTCACCGGGTCTCCAGAATCCCTGGCCGAAATTCTCTCCCACAACTCGGAGTACGAGGACGTTAAGTTCCTCCTCAAGACGATCAAAATGGAGGACAAGAAGAACAAGAAGAATATTTCTGTCGGCTTCGGCAAGAATCAGTCGTCGATGATCGTTCCCCCCGCGCAGTGGTCACCGAGCCGCAGGTCCCGTTTCCTCTCCTGGGCGAGCTCTGGCTCAATTATATCTTCCTTTCCCGGCCTTGGCTTCCCTCTTCGAACGGCCGGCGGTGGCGTGGTCTTTTTGCAGCTGCCTCCGGGCAAGATGGAGCACATTCGCGACATAATGGATCTAGCGTCGAAGAAGATGAAGGTTATCAAGAATAATGCCAAACAACAGCAACAACAACAGCAACAGCAACAACAACAACAGGACGAGTTTGCCCTGCTCGAGAGGCACAGCGAAAACGCTATCTCAAATACAAGTGCAAGCACAAGTAACCGCAAGCGGTGCCACACCTTCCCTGCCGACGTCCCCGTCTCGGCATCCTGGCCGGCTGCCAAGAGAAGATCTCACGATAGTAGGTGAGCGAGCGAGCCTAACCTCAACTAAACTCAACTAAACTAAGATTCATTTCAACTAACCCACTTCTTCATCGCTCGGCGCAGCAACAACGACGATGACAACCATCACGACAACGAAATTCTGCCCCTCGACGACGACGTCGAGATGGATTTCGTCGTCGACAATCTCGAGTCGATCAATTTGAACATCCCCCACTACTCTCCTCCGCTGGCTCCTCCACCCCCCAGCAACATGAACATGGAGGAGGACACGACCCCCACAACGTCATCAATCCCAAACCCAACAACAAACCCCCCCTCTGCGTCTTCCAACACTGGCTCGGACTGCGACTTCTTGTGCCGTCGTCTTCCCACCTCCACCCCCGGAAACAACTCTTCGCACTCCACGTCCCTCTCTCCCATGCCCACAATGGACGAGAACAACACCAGTGACAGTAAAAGTTCCAATATCCCCACTCGGACAATGACAATTTCACCTAAAATTTCGGGAGGAAAAACTCCCGGAGGAGGCCCGTCCTCTAACCCAACCTCCTCCAGCAACGAAACCCCCATGCCAAAGAAGGCCTACTGGCAATCCCAACCCGGCTCACGTGACTTCGGCACGAGCCGACCCGTCAATCCCGCCACAATCAAGCTCATGCTCGAGCATCTCGACAAGGTCAACGCCGTTTACGGCTCTGCCACCGACCTCCCCACGGCTGCCTCCGCTCGCTACGGCGGAACTTCTGAGGACGCCGTCGGCGCATTGCCGGCTTCTCCTCTTTCTCCTTCTCCTCCGCCACCAACCACGCTCTCCCAGACGCTGGAGTTCGACGAGGATGACGACGACGAGGAAGGAAACGACAAGTTTGTTGCTTTCCCCGCCACACTGGAGGAGGGTGACGAGAATGAGGAAGAGGACGAGGACGAGGATTTGTTCGACGCATTCGATGCGCACATTCCTCTAATGGCTCCAACTCGCCGAGACACCAATTTGGGCTATTCTGAAGGGTTGGAAGGGGGTTTCCGAAACGTTAGCATGGGCCGCCGCAGGAGCTCCATGTTGGGCCGGCGAGAGAGTGTTGGCGCCTCTCAGCTTTCAATCATGTCGCTTGGAGGAGGTGATATGGTTGACGAGGCCAGCAACGACGAGGCCGACAATGGCAACAGCAACAGCAACAGCAACAGCAACAGCAACAACAACAATGACAATGACAATGACAGCAGAAATATCAAAGCGAAACTTGACGAAAAACGAAAACGTCAATCAATGGCGAAACACAGGCGCGTGTCGCTCTGCGCGACTGCCCTCACTGGCGATCCCCACCGTCAGTCCCTCCTGTCAAACAGCCGAATGTCTGTCAGTAGCAGCAGGTTTTCGCTGGCTGGCGGCAACAACAACAACAACAACCGATTCTCGATGACTGGCGCAGCCGCCAGTTCCCGAAGAAATTTTATGAGCACCGGTTTGACCTCGCGCTTCGGAATGCCCGTGCGCATGGCAAGCGTTAGCACCAACGACGCCGACGATCTTGTCCAAGCCCCAACCAAGTGCGAATCTCCAGTTACGAGCAGTGATGGCAAGAAGTTGGACATGGAAATGGACGTGATTATTAACGTGGGCGTTGACGTAGATGTGGATGTTGACTTGTCAACCGATCCCGATAACAAACTCCTCCCTATTTCTGCCCGTTCCCAAGTTATCAATGAGGTGAGCGAGCGAAGCGAGCGAGCATTGTAACAGAAAAGTACCAAACCAAAGTGCAAATTTACTTTTCATGGCTACATCCACTACTGAACTAACCTACTCAACTATTTTTGCTCGCTCACTGCTCTCAACCCTTC
Organism: Parmales sp. scaly parma; assembly: GCA_030267985.1. NCBI lineage: Eukaryota > Bolidophyceae > Parmales > Parmales sp. scaly parma. Next base: position 59,136 of record BRYC01000378.1, on the reverse strand, counting down.
CGTTTGTAATGCGCCTCGCTTCGCTTCAATCGGCGCAGCATCTGACAAAAATCCTCTCTTTCTTGAACGAGCGCGAATTGCTGACAATTTCGTCGCTGGTCTCAACAACCTGGGCGGACGAGTCAACCACCTGCCAGGCCACCATAATGTACCTTTCTGTCGGGTGCAGTGACGGCCAGGGCTCACCAACCAGCAATTGCAATTCCGATTCCATGAGCGACGATAGCGATACTGACTCCGACTCTGATTCCGACTCGGAAGGCTGCTCCTCCTCCTCCCCCCAAACCGCCACCCTCTCTTCCGCCAACCCCGACCCAAACAAATCAATAATCGAATCCATGGTTCGACCCTACAGGTGAGCGAGCGAGCCTTTGGAAGACGAGAATACTCGTGTTGGAGTGCGCGAATGGCTACAGACGGCTACATCAACATCCTAGGTCTAAGCTAACCCACCCAATTTCGTTGGCTCGCTCGTTTCTCTCGTCCTTCATTAAAATGCGCCTCGCTTCGCTCGGCGTAGCTTTCTCAACAAACTATTCCCTCACGCTTCTTTCCTCTCGGAGGGAGCGTTCAAGAAGGTGTTCCGCGTGCACAATTCCTCTGCCAACATGCAGGAGGCTCTCTCCGTGATGGACATTGATTTGATCGAGTCCACCGGTAACTTGCGCATCGTTGGAGCCGAGCTTGCAGTTTCGACCCTCCTTTCTTCGCTCGTACGGCGAAATATTTGCCCAAACTTTGTCAATACTCGCGGGGTCTTTACCTGCGCCTTCCCCCCTCCGGTTTCCCACTGGGGAGACGAGAACAATAAGGCGCCCAAGGGGAAGCAGGTGAGTGGAGTGGAGTGGAGTGGAGTGGAGTGGAGTGGAGTGGAGGCACATTATTGTTGGTTGGAATTATTCGTTTCAACTCAATCATTAACCCCATCCAACCCCACAACACACCACAGTATAACCCCCGCTCCAAAAAATCCTTCCCCCGCCAACCTGCCCAGTCCAAGGCCGGCCGGTACCAGTACATTCGAATGGAGCTATGTTCCAAAGGAGATGTAGAGGAGTACATTGCCGGCGAGGCTAGCAAAACCATCGAGGCGAAAGAGGCCGGCCAACTTCTGTTTCAGATGGCCTTTTCCTTACACGCCGCGAAGGAGAAGTTCAACTTGAAGCACTATGACGTTAAGCTGCTGAACTTTCTTCTTCAGGATGCCTCCGCATCCAGCGAGGGGGACTCGGGATCCTCGCAATCCGTTTGCCTCCAGTACGCACTTAACGATAAGGTTTTCAACCTAGTTATGCCGAGGGAAAGGGCGCTAATCGCGAAGGTGAGCTAGCGAAGCGAGCGAGCCCTTGATAAGGACTCCACTACTGAAAAATAACATTATTCCACTCAATTCTTTTGACTCGCTCGGCGCAGCTTGCGGACTACGGAACGGCCGATTTGAGGGCGGAAAGCGACGGCTGCCCAGTGACTCTCGCGCAAATCACCACGTTGGAAAATACACCTCCGGAACAGCTCATATTGGGAGACTGTTCGACGCAAGGGAACGGGCACGACTGCTTCGGGTTGGGGCTGTGCATGCTTCACCTGTTCACCGGGCACGCTCCGTACGAAGAAATCCTCGAAAGTGTGAGCTGCCCCAAAATGTTAAAGAACAAGGTGAGCGAGCGAGCGAGCGAGCCTTTTGGAAGACGAGAATACTCGCGATGAAGTGCGCGAAATGGCTACAGAAATGTTGGCTACATCCACTATTAAACTAACCCACTCAATTCATATTCTTTTGACTCGCTTCATTCGTCTTGCTCGTGCTCCATTAAAAATGTGCCTCTCTTCGCTCGGCGCAGCTGAGGGACGTTTGGGAGAACGAGGATGAGAACTTTGGCGTGCTCAGAAGCATCATCTTGGCGGACGTTTACGACGGAGAGGGGGAGAAGGACGAAACTTTTTACGACACGTTGTACCGATTCTTGGTGCTGTTCGGGGTGCCAGTTGGGCTAGATAGGTTTGGCGGGGCGGAGGGAGACAAGGTTTTCCAGGCAATTGACCTCGGGTTGAATTTGATTCCGGGAACTGGCAAGGGGAAGAACAAGTCTCAGTACTGGAAAGACTGCAAGAAATTTAGCATCGACGTCGGAGAGGATTGTAGAATTGCGCTTGCGAGGGAAAAACTGATGGAGGGCGAAGGCGAGGGGATGAAGCTTTTGAAAAGTTTGGTTTGCTTCAATCCAGAGGTCAGGGCAAGCTCGTTCGACGTTCTGACGAGCGGTTTCATGTCACAGCTTGAGCAAGGGAATAACAATAGCTTCATGGGTGGTGATGATGGTGATGGTGGTGGCGTGGAAGTGAGAAAATTCTTCGCTTTTGCATCGTAGAAAATTTTCAACTTTTTGCAATAAAACCTTCTTTATACACTCTTCATCAATCCTCAACGCTTGCATCGTTGGTAAATGAGATCTCATCGCTGTCATAAGCCTCGGCCTCATCATCATTGTTGGCCACTTCCACCTCCACCTCCTCCTCGACGTCACTTTCCTCGTCATCGAAATCAACACACTCCGTCCCGTCAATGTTCTTCGGCTTCAAATTGCCGACCCACACCGCCTCCAAGCAGTTCTCCCTCTTCATCATGGCCCTGACCTTGTAGATAAACAACTCTAAGATCTTTTTCAGCTTCGGGGTTTCCTTCAGGATTAAGCTGTCCCTCTCCCTCTTCCCGTAAGCAATCAAGCTCTGCATGGTCCTTGTCAACTTCTGGAACGTCTTGATGATGGCGACGATTTTTCTCCGATAGTTGTTGAAGTGCTTCTCGCACATTGGCAAAACTTTCTTGACGAAAGATTCCACGAACTTGAACCCCAGCTTCATTTCAGCAACCAGTATTGCCCTCCTAACGAACTCGGGGTTGTTCTTGACCAGCGCAGTGCAGGCCTCCATGAGGTTGCAGACCTCGGAAATTGCGTCGAACGCCTTCTCGACGTTGGTGCATTTTTTTACGAAGTCGTACTCGCAGATGCAATCGAGCTCTTCGGAGATGACCGTGACGGTCGCCGTAAAGTAGTTCGGCAAGGATTGGAGGGTCAGGGTGGGAAAAGCCTCCACTGGCCCCTTGCAGTCGGGGGTGTTTTCGAGTTCGGGCAGAATAACTCCAACGATTTGGTTGATGGCTGGGTTGGTTTGGTTTGGTTTGGTTTGTTTTGGTTTGTTTTGGGTTAGTTATTGTTGCTGCGCTCAAAATCTCTTCAATGTTTTCGCTCACCTCCGATCCGCCCGATCTCCGCAACGTCGCAGTCCTTGATCTCGCTAGCGCTCATCGAGTCGAAGACGCTCACGCTGCTGCAGCTGCATTGCATGTAGCACGCCACCAGCACGCTGACATTTTCCTTCGAGTAGTGGAATTTATGCCTCGTCTCTCGCAAATTTGCCGGGCACCAGTCTCGCTGCATGAATGTGTAGCACAACGCCGAGAGTTGCTTGTTCATCGCGTCAATGGTGAGTCTCTCCTTTTTCTGGGCAGAGGTTAGCTTCCCTGTTCCGGAACCGGATTTTGATTTGAGGGTGGTGTCGAGGCTCGCTACGACGCGCTCGGCGCATCCGATAACGGCCTCCAACGTGGATACCCCTGTCATTGCGAAGGTCAGATTGTACTTCTCCGTCTTGCACGATTCTTCGATCATGTCGAACAAGCACTTGAGCCCCTTCAAGAAGATTGCTGGCGTGGCCGCAGAGCTAGCGGCAGCGGCGGCGGCGCCACCACTACCGGGGGTGCTATTTTTGCCATTCCTCTCCCCGTGGGCAAGCTGGTTGAGTAGGAGGTGCAGCATACTGCGCCCTCCCTTCGTGCTGGTCAGTTTCTTGGACTTCATCAGAACGCTAACGCTCTCCAAAATGAGAGAGATGCACGTAGTGATTCGCGGCATGTTGTACTCGCCCACCACGTCATCGTCGTCCTCCTCGTAGCCGTTGTCCTCGCCCTCGTCGTAGGTGCTAAGTTGAGTAGAGAATAAAGTTAGTGTTCGCAAGGCGTGCGACAAAAGTATTGTATTAAGCGCTCACCTTCGAATTTCGACCATGGTCGCGAGGTGCTCGTGCACCGACGCAAACACGCCACCGTCCAGGTACTGGTCCAGCCTCGCCTCGTGCTTGCTGATCGGGGAGGCAGAGCGGGAATGAGCGGGGTTGTAGACATTGTCAAACACCTCGACGGATTGGTTTAGTGTCTTCTTCTTGGCCAATGGGGACCACACAGCTTCCTTCAGAGCGTCTGTAATTGAGTAGAGGAGCTGCTGTAAAAGCAACCTGACGACCATCCCTCCCACGTTGAAGGCGTTCGAAGGTTGCGAGCAGCCAGTCTGGAGGATCATTTGAGAGTCGTGCTGGTTCGGGATCGCGTTCAAGTTCGGGAAGCCTAGTGCCAGCACCACCTGAAAAGCGCCGAGCGAATTGTTAGTAGCCATTTTATTTATGGCTCACTCACTCGTTCACTCACTCACTCCCTCCCTCACTCATTCACTCACTCAATCACTCAATCAATCACTCGCTCACCTGGTGATTCAAAGGACGCAGGCAACTGAGCGCTCTGTCGCTCCTCATTTTCTTGATCTTGTCAAAATCCTTCTTCCTCTTGTTGTGGAGCTGCTGCTTCAGCTTGGCGTCCTTCTTCTTCTTGTCCGCTTTAAACTTCTTCGCCGCCTTCTTGGCCTTCAAGGCAGCCTTTTCGTCAGCCTTGTTGGCGTAGGTGTCCATCTCGCCGTCCTCGTCTTCCTCCGACGACTCGGAGTCGTGGGAATCGGAGTCGGAGTCGGAGTCGCCGTCCACCTTGAGCACGTTGGCCCCGTTGGGGCAAAACGTTTGGCAGTGTCGGCTCGAGAAGCGCAAGTCCTCCTCCAGCGCCACCAAGGTGGTGAAGCGCTTAATGATTTTTGTCCTAATGTCATCCGTAGCTTCAATTTCCTGAGAGTTGACGTTGGTCAGGCTGAAGGAGGGGAACGCGGCGTTGTGAACGAACGAGTTTAGCAGCTCGCGGCACCAGTTCGCGGCGTGGAAGGAGGAGGTGGTGACGACAAGTTTGGTCTGTTGTGTGGAATGGGTTAGTTTGTGCCATTGACAACAGGGTAAAAAAGGTTCACTCCTCACTCACCTCCTCGGGGAGACTCTCGTACTCCGAGCCAAGCTGGGCTTCGGAGGAGGTGAAAATTGGACAACCAATCACGGCGTCAATCTCTCCCAACCCATCACCTCCGTACCGGGGGTCGTAGCAAGCCGAGAGCAGCCTGAGCAAGGGCATTAGCTGGCTCGGAATTGTTGTTTGGGTTGGACTTTTGCTAACGACAAAGGGGATGATGCGCAGGTAGAAGGCGGCTTCATCCCCGTCTTCGTTGTATCGGAATTCTCCGATAGGGGAGGTCGGGTTGGAGGAGGAAGTTGCAGAGGACTGAAGCAGTAGCTTGTCCGCTTCCGCTTCGGGCACCTGGTTGCTGTCCTCGGCAAAATCGCCCATGAACAAGTCCTCGAGAATTTGCGAGTACCTTTCAAGAATGTAATCGCGAATTTGGGGGGCAACGTGGTTGCCCTTGATCGCAAGTGCGAGCTCGTCGTACAGGTACGCAAGAGGGGAGTGGTTGTGGAAGGTTGAGGAGGAGGAGGAGGAGGAGGAAGAAGAGGAGGAGGAGGGGGAGGACTTTGTTTGGGACGGATCGCACTGAGAATGTGCAAGCTGCAAAACTTCGATAATTTCCCTTTTGACAATGTCGCTCTGGCTGATGGGGTTCTGAGTTTCGCTGCCCTCAGTGTTGTTCTCATTAGAGGTGGACGACGGGACGAGAACCTGGTTGTGGGACTGGTTGAGGCTGTCCATCCTCACGAACTCGGACTTTGACACGACGAAGGCGGTCGCTCCAATGATTCCCACTCGCTTCATCTCAACCGAGTTGTGTGAGAGGTGCTGCAATATGCCGAGCGAAGAAGGAAGTTGGTTAGAAGTGTAGTAGTTGATGATAAATTGAATTGAATTGAATTGGTAGTTAGCGCATTTTTTTTTTGCGAGGGGGTTGTTCAGATCCGATCCAAATCAGGGACACCAGATCAGATTTTTGTGTCATGTGCACGGACATTGTGAAAACTAAAAAAGGTAAAAAAAGGCGAATTCCTGGACGACAGTAACTCCAACGTATGGAGGTTTTAGACACTCATAATTGGAAAGCGTTGCTAGTTCGGCTGGACACATCTTTTTGTGCGAGGGTATTGTTCAGGAACGGTCCAAAAAACGCCAACTTCACGTCAAAAAGTAAACTAAAAAAAAGGCAAATTAAGGCGAATCACTGAATCACCCTCAACTCCACTCCAACTCCAACATTCATTTCACTCACCTTGCGGATCACAATGTGGACGTGGTCGGTGGAATCGTCCTCGTTTGCCGAGAAGAGGATCATGAAGAGCCTCCTTGCCTGGTCCATTGTTAAATCTGCCAACGAGTCCAACAAACTCGCAATGAAGGCCGCGTACGGTTTGAGCAGCGAGCTCGAGCTCGAACTCGTCGTCAGACTCGTGAGGACGTGCATCGCAGAGTCAACCTCGTCGCAGTTGTTGCTCCCGACGTGCATGACCAAGGCGGCCACGACGTTTTGCCGTTGCACGGGATCCTTAAACTCGTGGAAGACTTCGGCGTACATGATCGCCCCAAAGTCACGAGCGTTTTGGCCATTCGAACGCAACAGGGAGTCGCATATGTCAATTATGGAACAGTCAAAGAGGAAGGAGAGGGACAGGGACTTGCCAGAGAGGGCAGATTTGATCAGGGAGGGGGGGATGAGGGAGCTGCGCCAAGCAACATGAAGCGAGATTATTTATTGTATTGTGCGCATTTTCAACGAAGAATGAGAGCAGTGAGCGACCAGTAGGTTAGCTCAGTAGTGGATGGATGTAGCCGTTACCAGTTTATTTTGCACGGAGTTTCGCACTTTTCTGTCACAAGGCGAGCGGCGAGCGAAGCGAGCGGCGAGCGAAGCGAGCCTGTCACAACTTGGTATTGTGTTGCTGGATCACTTCGTTCACTTCGTTCGCGCAGCTCGCGAGCTAGTCAAAAATAGTGTATGGTGTTGCTGGCTCGCTTCGCTCACAGTCGCTTCGGCTCACTTCGCTCACAGTCTGCTTCGCACTCTTCTGTCACCAAGGCTCGCTCGCTTCGCTCGCTCACCTTGAAGTCTTCCTCTTTAACACCGAAATGACTTTGGGCTTGTTGTGGGGGGCATAGTTGGCGCACAGGAGGAGCCAAATGTCCACGGGGGTGTGTTCGGCGGGATTCGTGGTGGCCATGATGGATTGCAGGAGGGCAGCGATCAGGTCGTCGCGGTACTGTGTAAATAATGGGGAAGGGGGGGATAAGAGCAGAGCAGAATAGAGCAGAGCAGAGAGAGCGAGGGTTGGTGAATTTTGATTTGGGGATCTGTGATGCGATGCCGCAAACTCACCTGCATCCCCTGCGCAATCGCCTCCAATGTGAGGGCGGAGGCATTCGCATTGTCCGGAGAATCGTCCAGGTGGAGCTTCTCCCGCAGGGTGGTCATTATTTTGAAACTGAACGAATTGTCGTGGGACGAGTTGTTCATGAGGAAGGTGACGATCGCGGGGATGGAAGAGGGATCGGCAGAATTTATCGCATCCAGAGCGTCCGTAATTATGAACGAAAGGGACTTGGAGGAGAGCCGGAGAGAGGAAATCGCGTCGAGGACGGGAAGAAGGAGGGTCTCGTCCGTGTCCTTCACATCTCGCAACGCTTCGGCAACACGCTCGGTGTCGGAATCGGGGGTGATGTCCCCAATGATGCTGATGAGCTCCAATTTGAGGCGGTGACCGCAAACTTGAAGGCACTCGAGAACGGTCTCGGTTAGGGAGGACGGGTCGGTGATGTTGTCAAGCCACCGAATTTGGGATAGAATCAGTCGAGGAATGTCAGAGTTAAGGTCGTCGTTGTTGCTGTTGCTGTTGCTGTTGCTGTTGCTGTTGCTGTTGCTGTCGTAGTCGTAGGTAGGTAGCTTCTCAAGAAGAGCGGCCAAGAGCGTGGGTTGCAGCTCGGCGACCCGGAGAAGAGTTTTAATCAGAGAAGTTTGGGTCGGTTGGGGAGGGGCTGGGGGTTGGGCTTGGGGGGGAGTGGAGGAGGTGGAAGTTGAGGCGGAACCTGCGGTGGTGGACTCTGGAACAAGCAACATGGGGAGCAACATCTTGTGCAGAATGTCGTTCTCGTCATCGTTCAGAATTTTCTCCATGTCCTCAAGTACACTTTTCTTCACGTCAATTGGGGTGGAGCTCTTGAGGGACGCAATGAGCGAGTGGATTGAGTTGCGGAGAGTATGGGGTTGGACGCTTGTATGCAACCCAGTTGTGGGGGAAGTGGAGGTGAGGGAAGATTGGAGAATCACGCCGCATTCCTCAAGGATCTGGAGGAAGCATGGCCGAGTGAAGTCAACCTTTGAAACTAGGTTGGAAGGAGTAGGTTTGGATATCTTGGAGGGAGGAGCTGTAACAAAACATGGACAAGGTGTGTTAGAAACAATTATTGTCGGTGGCAAGAATTTTCTCGTTTGCTGAATTTCGCACCATCATCTTGTACATTCGAGTCTGCTTCGCATAGTGTGCGTTTCTTTGCTTTGGCCATATAATTTCGAGCAATAGGATCAATTGATGATCAATTTGTACACGCCCACAAAATCAAAAATGAGATTTCAACATTTTTTTCTTTCGGTAGACGTCTTTCGTTTTGGTGGAAACAATCGCTCTTCACCCTTTTTTCATCCCATGCCAGATGCAGAAATAAAAATAATCAACTGCCGGTTGGATGGCGTGAAGACGACTATAACAATACCAATCACCGCCACGTTAAATGTGCTCAAGAGCAGGATTGAGGAAAACATGTCAACGAAGGTTAATGAGCAGAGGCTCTTTTACATGGGGCGGGAGATTAAGACTGGTGGGAGGACTTTGGACTCAATTGGAATTGGAAAGCACAGCTGGCACATTCACCTGTTCTCAACGGGGAAAAAGCCGCCTTCCAAGGCAAAGGCAGCTGCGGCAGCAAAGAAATCTGCAGCAACAAAGAAACGAATTGCGGAAGAGGTTATTTGCCTTGATTCATCTGACGAAGACGCTCCCACACCGAAGAAGGCTAAGGCGAAGAAGAATAAACGTGGCAGTCCGGAGGTAATCATAATGTGAGGATAATAGTCTCCGGGTTTTAGATTTTGCAGATGTATTGTTTTTGTGTTATGTTTCATACAGTCACGAACGAGGCAGAGAGAGATAACCAGTGGCCGGAATTCTTCATTTTTCACCCACATACGTCCCCTCCAAACGAGTTTGCATTGCTTTTGTTTTGAGCCTCCGAAAAAGGCTTGTCCTCGGGACAGAGAAATCACACCGGTCAGGCCAATTCACACATTGAGGTAGCATACTGATTCGAACTAACCTCAGCTGCTGATCTGTGACATGTTCGCTCGCTCATGTCGACATCTTCTCTGCCTTTCCCAGAGAGTGGAGTGGCGCTTTCGGTCAAGTACACGAGCTCACATCGAACCGGGCTTTTGGACACAGTTTCGCATACCGAGAATCTTGGTAAAGTTTGAGATGATAAAATCATATTGAAAAATTCAAAGCAAAGTTTAATTTGTTTCCTTATCACCAAGGTTTGTCCCGCGATTTGATTTGCTCATTACTCATTCCAGCCGCCTTCCATTCTTCCAAACAAGTCCTGTCTCACCAAAAGTTTTCACTCTCTTACCACTCCTCTAACATTTCCCAGTACTGCAGACAGAGAAACATGTCCACACAAGTGTCCTACACCCCGACCCTCCCTCAATCCAATGCTGGGTGTTCTGGGCTCCTCTCTATGCTCACCGAGCCATCTCCCCAATTGATCCACTCTGCCCTGTCTAAAATTTACTCCCTGGTTTCCACCCACTGGCATGAGCTGTCGCCTCACATTTCGTTGATCGAGAAGCTTTCTGAGCCTTGGAATGAGTCTGGAATTCAGCTTCCTCAGAACACCCGGAACATAGCAATTGCGATTGCGAGTCGTGTGTACTATTTCCTTGAGGACAGGAAGGAGTCGCTCCGGCTCGCCCTGAGCCTCCTTGGTACTGAGTACTTTGATGTTGTCAAGGATAAATCCGACTACGTTGAGGGTTTAGTTTGGGAAGCCATTGGCTCGTATATTGCGAAAACGAAGGGAGTTGATGGTGTCTCTGCCCAAGATCCCTCCACAGACACGGAGATGGACACTGCGGCGGACACTGAGGCTGGGAATGAGATTGGGACTGAGACTGAGCTTGAGAAGGTGAGTTCATTCCGACCCCTTTCCCCCTTCAATGCCCCCTTCGCTCCTTCAACCTCTAATCTCTATATAACCTCTCGCCCCCCACCTCCACCAACCCCCCCCCCCCCCTTTCACCAGAAACATTCCAACCTGACTACAAAAAACATCGGCCTGGTCGTTGAGCAGATGTTCGAGCGATGCTACAGCTCTTCCTCGTTCGCCCACGCAATGGGAATCGCCCTCGAGGCTTCTCGCCTGGACAAGGTCACCGAAGTCCTTGCCAAATGCTCCATCTCCAGTTCCTCCCTCCCCTCCCTCCTCAACTACTCCCTCCAAGTCCTATCGAGCAAAATTACCACCACCCGTACCTTCCGCCAAGCGGCAGTAAAAATAGTCACCTCCTACTATGAAGAGCTCCCCCCCGCCGATTACGACTTCACGTCGTTGATGAAGGGCTACCAAATCTTGAACCAGCCCGGCGACGTTGGGAAGATGCTGGTCACCCTCCTGTCGTCGCCCTCCTCCTCCCTCGACAACGAGCTCCTTGCCTTCCAGCTCTCCTTCGACCTTGTAGACACTGGGGACCAAACCTTCATCGACCTTGTCACCAAGGCCTTCGAAGCTGCCATGGCATTGGTTGCCTTCGAGAATATATCCGAGAAGGCGCACAACCAGTGCCTCAGTGTTTTGAAGGGAGGCTTCACCGGCCAGCTCGAGCTTGCCTTTCTCTACAAGAATTCCGACGTTGACCCCCTAATAATGAAGAACTTGAAGAAGGCGTTGGAGCAGAAGAGGTGAAAAAGTGATTTTTGTTTTGTTGTTGTTGTTAGTTGTTAGTTGTACCTCGCTCACAACACTAACCCACTATATTCCTCGCTTAGCACCCGGCCGTCCTCGTTGCTCCACTCGATGAGCATTCACGCCCACTCGTTCTTGACCGCTGGAACCACCAACGACACCTTTTTGCGGGAAAATTTGGAGTATTTGAAGAAGGCTAGCAACTGGGCCCAGTTTTCCGCGACCGCCTCCTTTGGCGTCGTCCACTGTGGGCATGTTGGCGAGGCCATGACCCTCCTTGAACCCTACCTCCCTGCGGAGGGCACAGTCATCCCGCCCACCTCTGGCTTTGCCGAGGGTGGCGCTCTCTATGCCCTCGGTCTGATTCATGCCAAATCAACACTTTCCACCGATTCCCGGACCACGTCCACCACCTACCTCCGTGAGCAGCTCCGCAACTCGATGGCCAACGAGATGCTTTCCCACGGGGCCGCACTCGGAATTGGCCTCTCGGCCATGGGCACCAAGGACGCCTCAATTTTCAACGAACTCAAGGTGAGTGAGCAGCGAACGAACGAGCGGAATGGCTGAAGTCACCATTGACGTGCAGCTGGCGTGTTTTGGACCGTCCCTGAACAACCCACCCCCCCTCGAGCAAAAAGATGCGCTTGGCCGAACCCGCCACCGTGTCCTATATTGAGCGTCTAAAACCTCCATACTCCATGAAGTTACGGTCGATTCAGTGATTTGCCTTTTTTGGAGTTTTCACATACTTTTTTACCACAAACTAATCCACTCAATTCGCTTAGGATCTCCTCTTCACCGACTCTGCAGTCGCCGGAGAAGCGGCCGGAATTGCCATGGGCATGGTAATGGTTGGCGACGGTGCCTCCCCCGAGAACGAGAATAACATCAACGAAATGCTAAACTATGCCAAGGACACCAAGCACGAGAAGATTATCCGAGGTGGGTGAATCAGATCAGACGAGAAGAATGCAGAATACAGAATACAGAATACACCAGCTAACTAACCCCCCACTCTAACAGGAATTGCAATGGGCATCTCCCTCATGTACTACGGACAGGAAGAACAGGCCGACGGTCAGATTGCCTCACTTTCCAAGGACCGAGACCCAATTCTCCGATACGGGGCCATGTACACGATCGCCCTTGCCTACTGCGGAACCGGCTCCAACAAGGCCATCCGCCAACTTCTGCACGTTGCCGTGTCCGACGTATCCAACGACGTTCGTATGGCCTCCATCATCGGCATTGCCTTTGTCATGTTCAAGACCCCCGAGCGCGTTCCCAATCTCGTCCGTCTCCTCCTCGAATCCTTCAACCCCCACGTGCGCTATGCTTCCTGCATGGCGGTAGGAATTGCTCTCTCGGGCACAGGCAACCAGGACGCTATTGAAGTTCTCGAGGTGAGCGAGCGAAGCGAGCGAGCCTTGAGGAAGACGAGAATACTCGCGATCGATGAATCCCGCGAAATGGAAAACAGAACAATAATATAATTGCTTACATCCACTACTAAGCTAAGCTAACATTATACTATATTATTCCACTCAATTCTTTTGACGTTCTCATTTTGCTCTTGCTTCATTAAAAATGCGCACAATCTCGCTTCGCTCGGCGCAGCCGATGCTCGACGACCTCACTGATTACGTGAAGCAGGGAGCCCTCCTCGGCCTCTCCATGGTCATGATGCAACAACCTGAAACGAAGCAGGTGAAGAAGTTCCGCGAGAAGCTGAGGTGAGCGAGCGAAGCGAGCGAGCCTTTTGGAGAAGACTCAAGCGTTGCCACTACTAGCTAACCCACCCAATTCGTTTGGCTCGCTTCCACAGCTCGGTCGTCACAGAGAAGCACCACACCCCCCTCACCAAAATGGGCGCCATCCTTGGCACCGGGCTAATCGATGCTGGGGGCCGAAACGTCTCCCTCACCATGCAGTCCCGTGCTGGCTTTGCCAAGATGCGCTCAGCCGTTGGCTTAGCCCTGTTCGCACAGCACTGGTACTGGCACCCAATGATCCACATGCTCAACCTCTCCTTCACCCCCAGCTATGTTTGCGGCCTGAACCGCAACTTCGAGTTCCCAAAGGGCTTCGAAGTTCAGTGCACTTCCCCCCCCTCATCGTTCGCGTACCCGAAGAGGCTCACGGAGAAGAAGGAAGTCGAGAAGAAGCGGATCACCACCGTCACCTTGTCAACCAGCGCCAAAACGAAGGCCAAGAACGCCCGTAAAAAGGCCGAGGAGGGCGACGACAGTGCAATGGACGTAGACAAGAACAAGCCCCCCCCAACATCCACCCCCACCTCCCCCACCAACACAACCTCCCCCGCCAGCCCCGTGGCTGCTGAAAAGAAGAAGAAATTCTCCGAGGCCAAGAACTTTCGAGTTCCTAACCCGTCCCGTGTCACCTCCCGGCAAACTGCGCTGTGCGAGTTTGACCTTAATCAGCGCTACCGACCAGTGCTTACGGGCGCAGTTGTGAGCGGCATCATGGTGTTGACCGACTCTACTCCCGAAGTTGAGGAGGACGTCGTCGCGGTTACAGCTCCTGCATTGCAGACCGACGAGGAGCCTCTTCCCGGCGCCTTTATTTGGACTCCTGCCCCCACCCCCACCTCCTCCGCCTCCGCCTCCGCCTCCGCCTAAAAAAATAATTATAAAATTGGAAATGGAAATGGTACAGCAACAGCAAACAGCAACAGCAACAGCAACATCAACAGCAACAGCAACAACAGAAAACACAGAGACAGCAGACAGCTAATAAAAAGTTTTGAACAAAACACAAATCACATCTATCATCAATTAACGTGTCGTGTTCGTATTCACATTCATATCAACACACCACGTCGCCATTGCATTCGAAGCCATCATCCTGCCAACTCAGCTCCACGCCACTCTTTTCAACGAAATCAAAATCGTGAGGCTCGTAGCCAAACTCCCTCAAACCTCTTTCTCCTTGTTCGTGCATCGCATCGCTCAGCCCCTTGTTGGCGTCCAGTGGCGCCTGCCATTTCCCGTAGCGGGCTTTAACATCCTTTCCATCCCTAGCGTTGTAGGTGTGACTGCCCATGTCTTTTACCCCCTTCCTTGCCATACAGCAAAGCTCCGTCTTGGTCTTTATCGTTCCAACAAAATCGCCCACCTCCAGAAGCACTTTGTACTTTGTGTCAACATCCAGCAAATCCTCTGTCCGCAGAACCAAGAAGTCAAACCCAGGGTCGCTCTTAACCCTCTCCCGCTCCCAGTCGTACAAGTCGGCGTTCCAGTCGTTCCATAGCTGCAGCGGTCTCACAGGCTCCATAGACCCGGTCCACTTATCATACTCTTCCTGCCCGTTCACGAAGGAATCCGTGTAGAACTTCTTCACGGGGCTCTGATTTCCGCTAAAGGCAATGTCCCTGCCGTCCCTCACAACGTGAATGAACTTCATCCTCTCCCAAAGGTGGTTGAACATGGGCACGAGGAGCATGCTCACAGGCGCTTTGATACCGTAATCGATGAGCTCCGCGCCATCCCCCCTCGTCCACTTGCCCTTTCTTGATACATGCGCGTTGTTCATGTTGGTTATTTGGGCTGACAGTGCATCGACAGTGCCCGGTGACAAGTCTTCAACATTGTAGTTTGCGGTGTGAACTTCCTGCAAGGCAGGGCGAACGACATCCGGCCACCCCTTCCCGCTGAACATTTCCGCACCGTGAACATCGTTGGTGCCAGTGTCGTCTATGACCATTGTAACGCCCAAGTCTTGCAGCAAGCTAACAACCGAGCGCGTCCCAGAGCCGTCCGACCCTCCAACGAGGAGTTTCGATTTGCCGTCTTTGGTGTGTTTTCGAGTTGTTTGGGATGAGGGCGGGGGCGGGGGAAGCAGTGTTTCCGGGAGCGGGGGCGGGGGCGGGGGAGGGAGAGGGGGGGGGGAGTTCTGTGGGGGTCGAGGCGGCAACTTTGCTAGGTTTTCAGCCAACTTTTCCAAATTCTTAGCTTGCCATTTAGCATCCATTTCTCGTAAATCAAGCTTTTTCCCATTTTTATCCACCAAGCTAGCCAGGTTACCCGTTCCATCTTTAAATTTAAACTTTTGCACATCATTTGAAACAGACTTTAGATCTGTTGTAGCTATGCCATGGTTGGGTGAAAACATGTAGATGGACCCTATGATAAACGAGGTTAACAATATTCCGCCTAGCAACAACATTTTTCTTATGATAGGGCGCATGCCTGAAGGACGGTACGCTTTGTCTTTGTACAATGGCAACATTTCTGTGCTCTGACCTTTTAGCGTGTTTAAATGGGTCGACTCCGAGCTCTTATCGTCTCTATTGGTGGTCGTTGTGGTTGTGGTTGTGGTTGTGGTTGTGGTTGTGGTTGTGGTTGTGGTTGTTGTTAGTGTTGGCTTTACGGTTGCGGTTATTGAAAAGGGAAAATAAATTTAACATTTTTTATCTTCGTTCAACTTCGTCTCAAATTCAATGGAACTTTTCCCTTTAAACTATTATATTCCTTCTTAATGAGGAAAGGTTCCATAGAATCGGACAGTGAAGAAGAAGATGATGAAGTGGAAGATTATAGGCAGTTCAAAGTGATTTTGCTTGGCGACGGTGCTGTTGGAAAAACTTCCATTGCTTCTCGTTTTGTGTCGTCGAATTTTCAGAATCAGTATAAGCAAACAATTGGTTTGGATTTCTTCCTGAAATCGGTCGTGCTCCCTGGTGATGTGAATGTGACTCTGCAGCTTTGGGATATTGGGGGGCAGTCAATTGGTGGTAAAATGATTCACAATTACATCGCGGGGGCCCACGCAGTTGTACTCTGTTACGACATAAGCAACTACTCTTCCTTTGAGAACTTGGAGGATTGGTACCGTCTTGTGAAGAAGGCGTTTCCGATGAACAGCAATGGTGGCAATGGCAGAAAAGATTCGCGGACAGGAGGTGCTCCCCCCGCCCCCGCCGAGTCCAAATCCGTTGATTCCGCCCCCTCCACCTCCACCCCCACCCCCACTTCCACTTCCAATTCCAACCCCAAAGGCCCCCTTGTTGTGCTCCTGGCCAACAAAATTGACATGCTCCACATGAGGCAAGTAGACGAACGCAAGGTTCAAGCCTTTGTAAACGAAAATAATTTTCTCGACCTAAAGGTGTCCGCTAAATCTGGCGACAATGTCAACGCGGCGTTCTACGAGATATGCGCCACCCTCGCCGGCATTTTAGTCCCAAAGTCAGAGATGGACTGCCAGTCACGGCCGGTGAAGGCAACAATCACGAACCATGTCCAGCACGACGAAACTGTCGAGGGGGGGGAGGTTCCAGAGTACAAAAGCACTGGGAGCGGCTGTGCAATTTCATAGTAGATCATATTTTGTTATCCGCAGTTAGTTAAAAAAAACAAAACCTATTATAATTGCCCCCGCTCGTACTTCATTAGCAACGACTGCACCTTACTGGCAGCCTTCCTAGCTCCCAGATCTTTCACGTCAACGAGACCCAAGAACTGCAGCTTGCTGCCGCCCAACCCCCCCTGCCCTCCCTCCTCGCCATCCTCTTCGAGGCAAATACGATTGCTCAATTTTACCAAAACGTCGTGCATTTCGGTGTATTTTTCTCGCCTCTCCTCCCACGCCATATCAACGCCAAACCCTCCTCCTCCACTCTTCCCAGTCACGTTATCGTAAACCTGCCGCCCGAAGCACTCGATGATTGTCGAAGTGCAGTTCATAGCGATGGTTGCATGCGGTTTCCCCTTCAGCGTCGTCCCGCTCCCTCCAAACGTGTTGGTCGTCTCGAGTTCATTCTCCTTGTCCTTGTCTTTGTCTTTGTTGCCAACCCCAATTCCCAATATCATCGTGCAAAGCACGTCCAACAGAATGGCGCAAACGTCAAGCCGCATGACCTCGTTGGACCTAATTTTGATGGCCTTCAAGAAATCGGCCACTACTGCCATTTCCTCCATGCTCCCGTCGTCATCGGATTCTACTATTTTCTTGCAGAACTCCATGCAACCAACGACGTTGCCCTTCTTCCACATCTTCTTCATCTTCTTCAGCTTTTCGAGTCGCTGGGACAAACACACGGACAGTCCGAGTCGTCCGAGAAGGATTTGGCCAATTATTTGGTCGTCGTCCATTTCTGGTGAAGGTTGAGGGTGAGGTTGTTGAGGTTGTTGAAGTTGTTGAAGTTGTTGAAGTTGTTGAGGTTGTTTCGGAGGTGTCCTTTTGTTGTTGAATTGGCCTCGAGGCAAAATAGCATCAATATTGAAAGGTTGAGAAGCAGGCGACAACGACAACGACGGTGGAAGGGGAGGTTTCTTCTCTCTCTCTATTATGTTGCCACCACCTTTCAACACACTGCTCGCAGCCTCCACTGCATCCTCTAAATCTCTGGGAGAGGGGGGTGGTCGTTTGAAATTTGGGGAAGCATTTGAACTTGAACTACAACTATAGGGCGTCGCCGCGCCCATGGCAGACGCAAAGTCGTAATTGCTTCGTAATTCCGTTTTGTAGTTGTTCTGGCTGCTGGTGCTGACATCTGCGGAAACGGGCGAATCGACTATCACAATGTGCTCCGGCGGTGATTGATCAAAATAGTAATCGCTCTCGTCATTCTTGGAATCTTCCTCGTGGCGAGGAGATTCCACGTAGTAGTTGGAGGGTGAAGGGGAGAAGTCGTCGCTGAGATGTTTGGCAAAGTTAGAGATTGGTGTGCTGGGCGGACTATTTGTTATTGTTGTTGTTGTTGTTGTCGGTGTTGTCGGTGAATGAGGTTGCTGTTTGCACATTTTTTCGGGAGTGGCTTTGGCGCTGCTGTGCGGAACGACACTTTTGCCCACAATGTTGAATCCAAAATCATTCTTTGGTTCGGCAAATGAAGAGGTTGTTGAGGACGAGGAGGTGCTCGTTTTCCGCACATTGCGGTTGCTGTTGCTGTTGCTGTTGCTGTTGCTGTTGCTGTTGCTGTTGCTGCTGTTGCTGTTGCTGATATTTATTTTGTGGTTGTTGGGGTTGCTCATATTGCTCATGCTGGGATTGGTAGGAGTAAAAACTGGACCGCATGGTGGAGCACGCTTTGGCAACGCCTCCAAATCAACAGCCCATACACCCACGCTATCATCCGAGAAACTTCCCACCACCAATTGGTTAGCCTCGTTGACGACCATGTCGCCCACCAAGCCGCCCCACCTGTTGTCGGCGCTGCGACAGCACTTCATTTTTGGCTCCCACTCCCACGCTCGGATGCCATCGTTTGTCGCAGACAGCAGCTGATTATCGTTGAAAACAATGTTCAGAACCCTGGAAGGATCCTTGGGCGTGGAGAAGATGCACTCGAAACTCTCCATGTCGAAGAACTTCACGGTACTATCCCCAGAAACCGCAGCCAGCAAAAACTCGCTGGGGTTGAACTCGAAGTTTGTCGGACACATGCTCCCCTCCTCCGAAACTTGAAAGGAGTGCAGCTGCTTGCCAGCGATCAAATCCCATATCTTGATGGTCCCGTCCTTCGACGATGACGCGAGCCACTGGCCATCGGGGGAGAACTTCACCGTGTTCACGGACTTAGTGTGACCCTTGTAAGTCTGGATGCAGCTCTTGTGCCGAATATCCCATACTTTCATGTTGGTGTCGTCGCTCCCGCTTGCAATAAACTCGCCGTAAGGGTGGTACGCGACAGTGCCAACAGCCGCAAGGTGGCCATTCAGAGAGCGCGAGATTTTATTTTCCGCCAAATCATAGACTTTGACACTTCCCCCAGACGAACCAGTCACCAAATTCAACTCGTCAACGTCAAAGGTGACCGAGACCACACCTGACTGGTTGCCAGCTAAGGTCGAGAGGGGGGAATTCAGCCTGTTCATTCTCCAAAGTTGAACCTTCTTGTCGTCACCACCGCTTGCCATTACAGTTTGTGACTTCTTTCCAATCGAAAGGCAGCGAACTGGTCCAACATGACCTACTGTCTCGCCGACTTGCCAGATCTGTTGGCTCATGGGTCGATCCTCGACGAGGGCGGATAGCAGCAGGGGGCAACAAGATCCTTATATTTATAAAAAAAATAATTTTTTAAAATTTAAAGATCACATGATGAAGAATTATTTTTAGCAGAAGTGTCCACTTACTGCAGACAATGCTGCTACATACTCCAATAGTTACATAATGTCAAAAGCATCCGATAAACTTACCTCAATATATTGCTGGGGTTGGTCCGATGATGGTCGATTGGGTATAGGAGATGACACCGAAGATCTCTACAAGTGGCCAATGCCAAACTTCAACGTTGATTTGTCGCCCCTGCGATCAAAACCCGTCAAACACGTGGCTGGGGGAGCACGACATTCGCTTTACGTAAATTCGGATGGTGTTGTCCTTGCTTCGGGGTGGAATGGGCACGGCCAGTGTGGACAGCCTATAGACAAATCCGACCCCAACACGTGTTTCACCTCCCCTGTCCGCGTCGAAGGAATCATGTTACAGGGACGGCCCGTTTTTTGCAAGGAAGTCCAATGCGGCCACGCAACTTCGTACGCTTTAACGGGCGAGGGTAAAATCTACAGCTGGGGAAAGGGGTTGTGGGGAGCCCTTGGGCAGGATGCCGAGGAGGACATGAACGTCGAGGATGACCAGCCAGTTGCACGAATATTGAGATCCCTCTCAGCTCAAACTGTCGTATCCCTCACGGCAGGATTCCAGCACGTCGTTTGCATAACCTATTCAAAACGAATTTACACTTGGGGCAGAAATAACTTCGGCCAACTTGGCCTTGGAAGAGAATCGATGGCTTCCAAGTTCATTTCTACCCCTACCGAGGTAACCTCTGGACTGTCGATCAACGAAAAAGTCTTGACAATAACGGCTGGCCACGATCACACTTTGCTGCTTGTTCAGGTCAAGCGACCGGATCAGAGGGTTGAGGTGACCGTTTTTGGCTGGGGTTGCACCGCCAATTTTCGCTTAGGAAACGTTGACGAGAGAATGCACCATACGCCACAGGAAGTTTTTTCGGTCACGCAATTCGTTCGCACGAACAACATTGTGTTGAAGGACATCAAGGCCGGTGGCGCGCACTCGATGGCGCTTGAGAAGTTCAATGGGTTGGTGATAGCGTGGGGCGGTGGCCAGTACGGGCAGCTGGGGCATGGTCACGTCTGGGACCGCGCGGACCCGGTCTTCGTCACGGGCTTACGGTCAGCAGTTGCGATAGATGCCGGCCAGCGCCACAGCCTGGCCTTGGTCGACCGAATCAGCGGAGAAAACGCAACTTCAGAAACCGACGGGGAAGTTTACGCCTGGGGCTACAACGAGTATGGCGAGTTGGGAATGGGGGACTGCCACGTCCGGCTCCAAGCTCACAAGCTGACGGGTTTGACCAATGCCGACATCATCGGCATTGCGGCCGGGTACCGCCACTCAATGTGCGTGTCGGCCGGTAACGCCAAGAAGATTCGCGACCTGCGCGAATACGGGGAGTACTTTGATCTTCTCCACGACGAAGGAATGCTAGTTTACGACGCCCTGAAGAAGAACATGGAGGAGAAGGGGCTGAATCCTGACTTCTTGGACACGCCAGACATGGTGCTTCCGGACCAACCCGGGATGGAGAACAAACCGTGCGAGTACAACGGAGCCGAGCCCGGAATGCAGTACTGCATCGATACGATCGCCAATCCCGACGAAAACTTGGTCATCATGGCACTGAGAGGGACGTACGAAACAACCTACGAGTGCATTCGGTGCCGGTTTCACCACGTTTGCATGGCGTGCGCTAGGCACTGCCATGCGCAGCACAGTGTTCGGGTGAATTTCAAGGCTCGAAAGTACAACGACATCTGCCAGTGCTGCGCCACGGACATTTGCAACGTGAGGTGGAACATAATCAGGCACGAGTTCGACAAGTTGGCCTTGAAGGAAGAAGACAGATGTGTCGCCCTGGAATTCGTCCAGGACTTGTTGGAGGCTCTGACCGGGGATATTGAGAAGAGGAGGGGAGGGATGCCATTGACGAGCAAGCAGAAAGAGGACGATTTGAAGGCAGCCCACGACGCATTGATTCTGAAGCAAACGGTCAAAGACGACGACAACGACGATAACAACGGTAACGACGATCAAAATGTGAACGTGGAGAGCGTGGCTGTTGGGGCAGGAGTTGCGGCGGTCAGGAGAAAGAGCGCTGTGGGGAAAGAGGAGGGGAAGAAGGATGTGAAGGAGGAGGAGGAGGATGTTCTCAAAACAAGGATTTCTTTCAAGGCCTTTGAGAATTGGTATGCGATTTATTTCGTTGTTGATGAAATTGACGAATAGAACTAGGGAGGTGATTTTGTAGGGTGTTATTTTAATTTCTTGCATAAGAGTAAACCACTACCTCATGTTCAAAGGTATGAAAAAATGATTTGAGTTTGGTGAGCTTCTTGGTGGTGGTGAGAAAGTCGTCCACTCGCTCGTCGAAAAAAGTTACCACATAGTAATTGTGGTTGTTGTTGTGACTTCTGTGTTTGTGGTTTGCAATGAAGTCAAATGGATCGGCCTCGAAACGATCACTCTCGCAAATTTCGTTATTTTCGGGCCTTCGGCAAGTTGGAGAACAGTCGGTGCTGTAGATGTGAATATTCGGGCTGCGGATGTACGAGTACAACGGAGAAGAGTAGCACGGAAGAAAAATATCTATGTCAACAATTCTCGGGTCGCTGCTGATACTGATAGCATTCGAAATGAAATTAACCGATTTGATTGCCCCGCCTTGCCAGAGGGTGGAGAGGAAGATTGCGTGAGGCAAATTGAGGAGAAGGAAAACGATTGCCAGTACTTTCATTATATGTTGCTGTTGCTGTTGCTTCTGCTGATGAAGTTGGTAGGTGGGTTGCAGGTATTGTTGTTGACGTTGACGTTGACGTTGGTAATAATTTCCGATGAAGTCGCCTGACTCGATGCAGATCAAGGGCAGGATCGGCAGCAGAAATCGAAATTCTTTGTGGGGTGAGATCGAGTGGGCGACCAAGTATGTTGCTAAAACAAATCTATTGCACTTGCGAAAAGCGCGTGTGGGTGTGGTGGTGGGGGGGGGCACGGCCAAATTTAGCAAGAAAGGCAAAAGAGACAGCCCAGCTATTGCTGGCAAGCCTTGCGAAAAGTACCAATGGAAAGGGTGCGTTCCGTAGAGCGAGGCCTTTCCCTCAACTACGTTGAACCAGAGACTGCTGAGAAATGGTGCGCACCAAAACCCAAAGAACAGCCGATCCAACAGCACCCCAAACATCACACCGAGCAAACTCGCCGGGGCGCAAAGCCCAAACAGAGCTTCGAACTTGAGATTAGTGCTTCGCTGCGAGAAAGTCAAGAAGATGCCGAGAGGAAGGTAGAAGAAAAGGGCGGAAAATCTAACGCAAACGCAAATCCCACCGCAAAAGAATGCGGCGAAGTAGCGAGCGGAGAGGAGGGTGTTGCTGTTGCTGTTGCTGTTGCTGTTGCTGTTGCTGTTGCTGTTGCTTTTGCTGTTGCTGTGGTTTGGGGTTGAATCGACAAGCAAAGGACTGAGCAAGTAAAGGCTCAGTGTCGTGGCAGAACACTCAAAACTGTTCGCATACGAGCGAACGAGTGCACAGCAATTGAACCAATTCGTCGCTGAGAGGAAAACTGCTATGAGAGGCGTTATGCTGGATTTAGGATAAATCGTACGACATATCATGTATATTGAATAGTCGGTTACAACCGCCACTACAGCATTCAACAGCTTAACCACCATTCCTGACTGGTTGCTGGGGACCAAACTGTAGATTGCAGCGTAAGGCAAAACATTTACACTGGAACGGTACGGCCCAAGTCCGCTGGTGAGGTTGGTAGACCATTCCCACGTCGCTGATTGCTTGCAGGGATGACTCTCTGGTTGAATGGAGCAGAAAGCAGGTTCTAATGTTTGGTGAAACTCGTCTGGATCAAATTGTGTCGACATTAGAAAACTGAACAGGACCCTGTAGACAATGAGAAGAGTGAAGAGGGCATTATTATTCATCATCGCCCTTTAAGGGCGATAAAAAGGATTTTAAGATTTTTTTTTCAGCGGGCAAAAGCCAAAAATTTCGCCAGCAAAAATAAGTCTACCCACAAGCCCCACAAACATGTCCACCATCATCAATAAACTTGACGAAGCCACTCGATCTGAGGGAGGTGATGGGTAGGACCAATGTAGTTTAACAATCTGCTCCACGTGTTTACTAACATTTCACTTTCAGCCATCCTGCTTCAGCCATTTTTCATTATGGAGAGAGCAAGGCTTGCGTAGCGTACACGTATGATGATCTGATCCTAATGCCCAGCCACATTAACTTTCCTGTGCACGAGGTCATCTTGGAGACGAAGCTCACCAAAAACATAACTCTCAAGGCACCTTTTGTTTCATCTCCCATGGACACCGTCACTGAAATGGATATGGCAGTCAACATGGCTTTGCAGGGTGGAATTGGGATTATTCATTCCAATATGACTAGTGAGGAGCAGGCTGCCCAGGTGAAGGGTGTCAAGAAATATAAGAATGGATTTATCACTGATCCTCTGTGTCTTTCGCCCACCAGTACGGTTGCGGATGCCAGGAAGATTAAGGAGGTGAGCAACTAAATAAGACGAGGCAGGCCAAAGTGCGCAAGAATCTCCCCCTTTCCCCTAAACCCCCTTAACCCCCTCCCCCCCTTCCCCCCTCTCCCCTCCTCTTCCAGAACTTCGGCTACTCGGGAATTCCCGTGACCGAGAACGGCAAGATGGGCGGAGTTCTAGTTGGCATTGTGTCCCAGCGCGACACCGACTTTATCGAGGACGAGGCAACCACCCTTTCTAGTGTAATGTCGACCAACTTGACCACCGGAAAGGAGGGAATTTCCCTCTCGGAGGCCAACGACATTATGCGCCAATCCAAGAAGGGAAAGCTTCCCGTTGTGAACTCCAACAACGAGCTCGTGTCCCTAATTGCTAGGACCGACATCCAAAAGGCTCGCGATTTCCCCAACGCGAGCAAGGACGAGAAGAACAAGCAGCTGCTGGTTGGTGCTGCAATTGGCACCCGCCCCGCGGACAAGGACCGCGCGAAGCTCCTCGTCGAGGCTGGCGTCGACGTGATCGTCATAGATTCTTCCCAGGGAGACTCCCTTTACCAGCATGAAATGGTCCACTTCCTCAAGGTGAGCGATCGAAAGAGCGGAAATGGCTACAACCACCCACATCCACTACTAAACTAAACTAAACTAAACTAAACTAACCCGCTCAATTCGCTTCGCACCTTCTTCACTCGGCGCAGAGCAACTTTCCGACTGTTGACGTAATCGGCGGAAACGTTGTCACCGTCTCGCAGGCGATGCACCTAATTGAGTCGGGCGTTGATGGCTTGAGGGTTGGCATGGGGATTGGAAGTATTTGCACAACCCAGGAGGTTTGCGCTGTTGGCCGTGCCCAGGGCTCGGCTGTCTACCACGTTTCAAAATTTGCCCGAAAGGTGAGCGAGCGGAGCGGCGGAGCGGCGGAGCGGGGGGGGGGTTGAGGAAGACGAGCATTCGAGCCACTGTTGAACTAACTTTATTCCACTCAATTCGAATTCATATTCGCACCTTCTTCGCTCGGCTCAGCACGGCGTCCCAGTTCTTGCTGACGGTGGAATCCAGTCCACCGGGCACATCACCAAGGCAATTTGCTGCGGGGCCTCGTGCGTCATGATGGGGAGCATGCTTGCTGGAACCGCCGAGGCTCCCGGAGAGTACTTCTTCCAGGAGGGCGTCCGCCTGAAGCGGTACCGTGGCATGGGCTCGATCGAGGCTATGAGCAAGGGGAGGTGAGCGAGCGAAGCGAGCGAGCCTTGATGAAGACGAGAATACGAGCCAGCGAGCGAAGCGAGCTACTAGTCACAACTAGACAACTAGTGTACAGACGAGAATACTGGAGCCACTACTAACCAACCCCCTTCGCACCTTCTTCGCTCGGCGCAGCGAGAAACGGTATGTGTGGGGAGACGCCAAGAAGGGGGGGGGGTCGGACGTCAAGGTTGCACAGGGAGTTAGTGGAGCTGTTGTTGACAAGGGATCTTTGCGACGATACATCCCATACTTGATGCAGGGAGTGAGGCACGGCATGCAGGATGCTGGAGTGAAGACACTTCCGGAGGTTTGGGAGAGGTTGTACGAGGGTGAATTAAGGTTTGAGATCCGATCTCCAGCCGCTCAGCGTGAGGGTGGAATCCACTCTCTCCACTCTTTCAACAAGCGGTTGTTTTGAAAAAATTAATTATGAAGGTTTCATTACACTCAATCATTGATTTTTTATTATATCATATACATTTATATCGCACAGCTATTATTTCAATTTTTTTATTTGTTCGCTCGTTCAGCTGGTTACTTCGGGCGCTGAGGTCTCCACAGCCTCACACCCGCCCTCCCGCTCCGTCTTCCTCTCTTTCCACTGCCGGTACATCTTCTGCAGCACCTTGACACTCTCGACCCTCAATTTCTCCTCTGCCGACTTCTTCTCCTCCAAGGACATGCTGCTCCCCGCTCTTGTCAACCCCTCCAACAGCCGCTTCATTTTTGTGGCTGCCATGACCGCCTTGATCGTTCCCTTGAGTTTTCGCCGGGCATTGAACTTTCTAATCTCGGTCAGCGTACCGTTCAGGTCGTGAGCCTGCAGCTCCTGGTCGCTCATGCCAGCTATCCACGGGTGATCCAACGCGTCCTCCGCAGTCAGCCTCTTGGTGTGGTCAACGCAGAGCATTCTTGTGATCAAGTCCTTGGCCTCGGGCGAAACTGGGTCCCAATACTCGGGGTGGAAAACGAACTCCCCGGCCTTGATTTTCTTGTACAACACGCTGCGCCGAGCGAAGAAGGTGCCACACGAATTTAGTGGGTTAGTTTAGTAGTTGTGACTAGCTCGCTGGCTCGTATGTTTTCGTATGCTCGTCTTCCTCAACCCCCCCCCCCCGCTCCGCTCGTTCACCTCTGGTTATCGTCATGGAAGGGAGGGTATCCGCCCAATAAAATATATGTGATGACCCCAATGCTCCACATGTCAACGCTAAGCCCATAGGTGTCGCCCCTGAGAATCTCAGGCGCGACGTACCCGGGCGTGCCACACTGCGTTTTCAACGGCTTGATAACCCTCTTCGCGAAGCCAAAGTCGGCCAGGCGAATGTTACTGTCGTCCTGTTTATTCGCCAGCAGCAAGTTCTCCGGCTTCAAATCGCGATGCACAATGTTCCTGACGTGCAAGTACTGCATACTATTAAGTAGAATCTTGACGAGATCCCTCGCCTCCTTCTCGTTGTAGTAGCTCTTTTGCACAATCCTATCGAATAATTCTGTGTGGTGGTGAGTGAGAGAGATGGTTAGTGGCCAAATGAAATGTGGCAACAAAATGATCGCGTCGCACTCACCTCCCCCCTCCATCACCTCCATCACCAAGTAAAAGTTCTGCTCCTCCTCGTAGAAATCATGCATCGCAATGATGTTTGGATGGTCGAGCTCGCGCAGAATGCTAACCTCATCGCGAAGAGCCTCGCGCTCGTCGGCAGGGAGGGATGCCCTTCTTATGCACTTCACCGCCACGATGTTCCCTGTTTCTCGGTGCGTTGCAGCTTTCACAACGCTGAAAGAGCCCGAACCAAGATCGGTTCCTATGTCGTAGTCGGTGTGGAAACCACTTTTGCTCCCTGCCAACAGGGGTTTGCTATCGTCCATTATGTCATCTACTTCGTCTTCGGGTCTGGGAGGGGCGTCAGTGCCGGTATTTGTGGGGGCCATCATTGTTGATCCGTGTCGGGGCATCGGCTGTTTGGGGCTTGTTTGTTGTTCGGGAGCAGGCAAAGGTGTGGATTTGGGATTTTGGGTTGAGGATTGGGTTGGTGCTGGGGTGGAAATGGGGAGTGTGGCTTTGGCCGGGGAACCAGAAACTGGTGCCACATCGGTACCGTCCTTAGATGCACCGCAGCCCATGTGTGTTGCGGTTTAAGGTTAGGGGAAGGAGGGGTAAGGAGAAGGGGATTTTTTTTCTATTAATTTCGAAAGCAACTTCGACGAGGGGCAAGAGAAAGGAACTTGGATTATGTAGTAATGAAATAAGTGGAGGTATGAAGAGCCAAGGGTTGTAGGATTACGTTTATAATTGCGTTTATTCGTGCAAGTTGTAAGTTGATTGAAACTGTCAAAAAAAATATCTATTTTACAACCCTTCTTCCGCAGAAGGAAAAAAAAGACCAGCCAACATGGTCAGACAGACATGATGCTGCTGCTCCGTTTTCATTGTTTTTCCTACCCCTTTAAGAAGTCTTTTTTTCATGATTGTCTGTTTGAATTTTAGCCTTTTCATGGCAGTATTCACAACTCCATGCTTAATGAAAATTGCTCGGTTTGTTTTAATCTTGCTGAAGATCCAGATCAACGAACAGATCGGGGACAAATAGTCAATGTGCAAATCCTCCAGGGCGCAACAGAGCAATTGTATCAATTGCGGGCTTGTGAATGATTCGAATTCGGAAAACCGAGTTAACGACTTGAATGAGTGCGCGTGGACTTTCAGAAATGCGTAAACCGAAGGTTCTAAATCCTTGGTCATTTTCGGATCGAGAGAGAATATTATGAATTCGGTCTGCTCGGCGGTTGAAGCCTGCTTCAAGAATTCGTAGATTGCTCTGTACTGTTTCTCCTGCTCTGCTGACTTCAAACTGAGCAGAAGCTTGTAGTAGAGCGGACAGCCATCGTTGTTCGTTTGGATCTCAGCGCTCGCTCCGGAAGCAAGCGACGTGGTTTGTGTTGTTTTCCAAAGCTTGGACATCATTTCAGCTTCCGTAATTTCTCGCGAACATTTTGCGAGATAGCCTTTATTTGAGGTGTTGTTGTTGTTGGCATTGGTGTTGTTGTTTGTATTGTTGTTGGTGTTGCTGTTTCGTCTCCTTTCTCTCAAGCCATCCAAGCCTCCCAAGTTACCCGAGTCATTTTCGGTGGGGGCTTTTTTTTTACGCTCATTCTCGTCATCTTCACCATCACCACCATCACCACCACCATCACCATCACCACCATCACCATCACCACCATCACAACCACCATCACCAACAACAACAAAATTGTTCTGCTGCATGATTTTGCGTCGCCCAACAATCATTTGTTTCAGCATGGTCTCCATCTCGTCAATCTCCGTGTTTGTCTGAGCTTCCTTGAGCGCCAGCAGGCGAGCATTTGTTTCCGGCAACTCCTCGCTGTAGACCCCAGGGTGCGCCCTGTTTTCTAAATTAAGCTTTTTCAAATCCAAAATAACCTTCCTCTTCGCCTTCTTGAGAACCTCAATATCGTCCCTCAAGTCGGAAATTGTGTCAATTATGTCCACGAGCGTTTTCGCCCGAATTGGAGCTTCCTTGGTTGCCTGATTGAGGTCTTTCGCCCTTGTGTCGCTCCGCCACTTGCTGCTGTTGCTGTAGGCGGTTGGGTCGTAGGTGGTCTTGTTGAACTGCGAGCTGCCGTTCTTGTTGGCGGTTTTACGCTTCGACTCGTTGACTTTCGTCACGGTGTCTATCGACGACGAGAGGGCTTGGAACACTGTTCTGTGCTGCTTCAGCATTTTGCTAACTTCGGTTTTTTGGAAAGTTTTTTGGGAAGTTTTTTGGGAAGTCTTTTGGAAAGTGACTTTCTTTTGTGGTTTGGTAGCAATATATGTATATTCGTTTGGCTTGTTCACAATCAACTTGTTGAAGTAGGTTCCACTGTCGAAAATTCTAAACAGGTTGTCCGCGTTTTTGGCCGAATCCGACTTCTCCGACTCTGGCTCAAGCTTCAACTCCTCCAACTCCAACTCCAACTCCAACTCCGTCTCCTCTTCGTACAATTCTTTTCGCGCTTGCTCGTTGCCAATGGGCACAGACTCGGGAGTTGCAGACGCGGGAGCCAGAGACTTTTTCAAGGCAATGACACCGAGAGGATTCATCTCGAGTGTTCGGTGTTTTCGACGAGCGTTCTTTCGGTCGGTATCATTTCGGTTCCACCGCCGCGACTCCCGCGAAGTTTTGTCTCGTTTTCGCACCTTGGTGACCACTCCAGTTTCGAAGTAATCATCGTCCTCCTCGTCTTCATCCTTCATTGTTTTTTCCAAATTTGCCTTCTTCAACTTCTCGCTCACCATTTTGTACTTGCGCATCGCTTTACCGTCGTTCCACTTGCGAGTTAGGACGCGGAGCTCCGTCTTTAAGAGGCCTGGACCCATAGTTGTGGCGTTCGTGTCAACTAGCGCCGCATCAATGATGTTCATGGCGGACATTTCCACAGACCGGTTCATCTTGTCCAAAAACTTCTTTTGCTTCGTCTTGCTTTCCTTCTCAAACTGCTCAGTCTTAGCTTTGGAACCGTAATGCTTTATCACTTCTGATATGTCCATGCCCGTGCCCATACCGCCCATGCCCATGCCCGAACCGGGTTGAAGTTTGGGAGGGGAAGGAATATCACTTCCCATGCCACCTGTCCCCCCTGGCCCCCAGTAGGTTGGTGTTTTCTTGTTCTTGGCCTCCGTTGCTTGGGCCACGAAGAAATCCTGAGCGTCGTTCATGCTCATCTGCTGCGGATCCATCATCAAAGCTTGCATATTGGTCTGCATGCTTTCACGCATTTGTTGCTCCATCAGTTGGTACAAACGATGACTAGAGTCAGTATGGAACGTATCTCCAGGTTTTTAATCATTTTGGTTTTGGTTTTGGTTTTTCCTGGTGCTCTTGTGCTACATCACATGTGATACAGAAAAAAAGGGTGAGGGATTTTAGCAAAATTAAGTCACGCAAAAAAAAATTGCTTGTTGTTTTCACCATGCCCCGATTCTACGACGATTACGGGGCGTGCTTCCTTACCCACGACTCAGCTGCTGGGAGAAAGCAGCAGCGACGAGGTTGGAAATTTAGGGAGAACTTTAAACTTTATTACTCTGAGCATATTGATTCGTGGAAAAGGTCCGACGACGGGCTTGCAGTAGCACAGCAAAACTACCTGGCAAAGGCCGGCTGTCAGCCCCCGGCTTTACCCGAGGGGTGGGAGGAAGCAACCGATATGAGTACAGGCATTCAATACTTCATCGAAACAGAAACTGGGGAAAGGACGTGGGCGAGGCCTGGATTCATTCCGCCCATGGGGGCACCCCCAATGCAGCAGCAGAGTAACTATAGGCCTAACATCCCACAATACAATATTCCTCGTCAAATTCCTCACCAAATTCCCCACCAAATGCCCCAGCAAGTGCCCCAATACAATCTTCCAAAAGCCCCGCAGTATAACCTCCCAGTGGGTGGAGCTCCTATGGCATTTGTCCCCCAAATGGCCCCACCGATGGGTTATGCCCCCCCCATGCCTCCCCCCCAACCGTAGAGAGATTTTAAATGTGAAAATTAAAGGAAGCTTCTAATTTTGGGTTATCAAAATTTTATAAAATGTGGTGTTCTTGTTCTGTGTCTGGGCTGTCTTCGATGATTCTCCTTGGACTACCTAACCTTGAAGCCCTTTTCTTACTGAAAAGTTTCTTCATGTGATTCATAGCGTTCTTCCTCGGGCCTAAATCGCCAGCATTCACGCTCCCCTCATGAGAATACACCCCCCTAATGTTTTCGTTTGTCGTTTCGTGCACGCAAACCAAGTAGCTGTGGTAGATAGTCAATAAGAATAAGCTCCAAAATGTGAAGAATGTAAGGGCGCCTAAAAATACGGTCGGCCCGTTATCACCCGCTGTGTCAACGAGCACAGCCTGTGTTGAACTTGCTGCTCGCTCCGATTTTAATTTCGTGAAGTTGTCGGAGAAGCTTACGAAACTTCCGCAGAACAAGGTGAAGCAGCACAATGTGACTGAATACAAGAACGCGACGAAGTAGACGTAGTTCCGAGCCCCAATGCAGTTTGACGTCCACGGGCAGTGATGGTCAAACTCGTCACAGCAGTTGGAGCACCGAGAGCAATGCTTGGCTCGTCTCGGCCTGTAAATCCGACATGTGTCGCAGTACTTAAAATCAATATTTTCTCCATAAAACGGTGCTCCCTTGCCGCTCGATGACCGTATCACGGCCACAGAAGCAGAAACCTCGGGCGGAACCACCAGCTCCTCGTGCAGTTCTTTCGGGTGAGGTGGGGTGGGGTGGGGTGGGGTGGGGTGGGGTGGGGTGGGGTGGGGTGGGGTGGGGTGGGGTGGAGTGGGGTGGGGTGAGGTGAAGTGGGGTGGGGTGAGATGAAGTGAGGTGATGTGGTTAGTTGTGAATTGGAAAATGATTTTTTTTTTTTTTTTGTATCATCGGTCGCAACTCACCTGTCCGTAATAAAATTCCAGGCTCAGTCGTTGCTGTAAGGAGTAGGAAGAGAAACGTCAAGAAAAAGAGAAAAGAAGTTGACAAGCACCAAACCCGAATGTTTCCCTCCATTTTAGGCAAGACGAACGCAAACCAAACTACGGAGGAGGAAATCAGCAGCAAGTTGGTAACTTTTAAATTTCCCGTATCGGGCCCTAGCATGATTCTCCCTCCAAGCGCGAAAATATTATTCCCTTCGAATGATTGGTAATGACGTCTAACTCTTTTCACACTGGTACTGTTTTCCAAAAAGTTGGCACCCTCAATCCAGCCAAGCTGGCCATCTCGGGATACGTGATGCCAGCTGTCTTCATTCACAGCATACGCTGTTATGCTTCGGTTCTTCATGTTGCGGAGGCGCGCAGTCCAAGGAGCTGCCACAGACGGTTGCGCGTGGATGACGCATTCCTGGCAAGTCAAAATTTTCTTGTGAGCCTGAGATTGCAATTGAATCCAATCTTCTGGAGTCGAGGTTGGGAACATTGTTGAGAGATGATCTTTGGAATTGGTGCAAAAGGGGGGGGTTGCTGATTCCATTATTAGCCGGGCATGAACGTTAGTGTCCCCAAGGCCCACCATGCAAAAAGTTAAGTAGTGTTATTGGGAGGGGCCCTCCAAGTATCAGTCGTAGAAGCCTGAGCCTGGTTTAACCAAGTGCAGGAAGCTTTGGGGAAATGCACGTGTTGAAAGTATAGTTTGCTACTGGAATACGATCCAACTCGCTAAGCAATTGTAAGTAGGCATTCCTGCAAATAGGTGTTCTCGTGTCGAGTTGATGTGTATTTTTTAAGTGTTGAGCGATCTCCGATCTGCTCAAGGTGTGTGTGAAGGTGTCAAGAGCTCAAGTGAATCGTGGAAGATCTTGCAACAAGCAAGATCTTCAACAAACTCAAAACATAATTTTTAATTTTTTAAGATCTCAACATGTTCGCACCTGCTAGAGGGCGGAATAACCGAACGTATGTTATTACGCCCTGTCAAAACCCAAATGCTGACTTTGAACTTCGACAAATGTTCTACCCCAATAAGAATAAGAGGCGAACTTGGCAACAAACATCCAAATGGGCTAGCACAGCTTCCCTCCCTCCACCACGTACTGTCCCCGGGGTGGGACAGGTGACGATGAAGAGAGATACGCACGGAAATCTCATTCGTCAAATTGTTACCACAACTAAACAAGTAATCCACACTCAGGGGGACATCTTCCAAATAATCTTGAAGGAAAAAACAGTTTCCCGCCCTCAATCAGCAACCCCTCTGACGACACGGACGACCCCTTTGATCCAACCAGAAGCAACCGCATTAAATTTGATACCAATCCCCAATCTGAGTGAAACGGTCACCTCAACCGACCTCCAATCCTCCCAGCTCCCAAAGTACTGGAAGAAAGTTGATCGGATTGCCATTCCCAGCAATTTCATTCGTCTTAAAAACCCTAGCAACCTCTCCAAAACACAGCTCCTTCAAATGTACCCGTACCGCAATATATTTCAAGGAACTAAGACGACTCGACATGCTGAGACTGGCGAATTGACAACTGAGTACGACGGTTCCTTTTACGCTGAGACTTTCACTGTTCGTGAAAAGACCACCAAAAATATTGAACCCTTCCGACCGAAAAGCGCCCCTATCACAAATATTAAAAGGTGTCAACGCGTAGCCAGAGACAGGTTGTCCACCCCTTCTCGGTTTCTCAGCCTTGGAAAATTGTATAAAAACCAAACCCTCGAAGAGATGCAAAAGTTGTTCCCAAAAAAGAAAATTTCTCGAAGACTTCGAGAGCTTCCAGGAGAAAACTCTCTCCTCAATGTGTCCGTGGACCAGCTCGACTACAGGAGCTTGGACGACGACCTGTGGGAATGGATCGTAGAAGCGCCGCTGCTTTCGAATAGTACTAACGGCGAGCCGAGGGTCACCCAGACAAAATATCAACCAAAAGTGATACTTAAAAATATAAAAAGTTTGGAAGGCGACGAGAGAGCTGACCACATGTTAGAAAGGAGCGCCATACTGGCAGTTCCAAAACCGAAGTTCGACAAGAAGACGGGCCTTCTGAAGCAGTACGCGAGAAATGACAACGACGACTTGATCGCTGTTGAAATATTTCGCGGAAATAAGAGCATCGCAGAAATAAAAGAGGAAATTAGGAAAAAACTGGAGGACGAGGGTGCCAAAACAATACCTCGTAGCGCGTACATGTCCAAGGACGAGCGAATGTGGCTTCGCAAAGCTGTCCGCCGCGGCACAACTGTCGCAACTAGCGAGGAGGCAAGGACAGAAATGATGAACAACCTGATGAAAAAGTATACCGTAGAAAAAAAATGATTTAAAATGAGAGTTCTTTCTCCCGTTATCATGCCAGGGAGTGTCATCATGAAGAGTGGACATTGTGGACTTTCTCTTGCTGCTGTTGCTGTTGCTGTTGCTGTTGCTGTTGCTGTTGCTGCTCGGAAATCGTGGAGGGGTGAAGAAACTTGTCATTGAATGTCTTGCCTTTTTCTTCTTCCCGCTAATTTTCCCATTTGTTTTTTTTTCAAATTTGTGAACTAAGGCGTTGAGTTTTTCTAGAGCCTCAATATTAATGGACTCGCCTGTATCTTTGTTAAAAAACACTCGCGCGTTGTCATTTGTGCTCATAGCATGTTCATTCGAACAATTTATTTCATTCTTAGTAGCGTGATCGAAAACGTGAATGCTTTGTGACAATGTTACCGCTGGTACTGGCACTGGTACTGGCACTAGCACTTTCCCCACTCTTCCTCGCGCCTGAGCCCGCGGAACAGGCTCCCGCCCCATTTGTTTAATGCCACTCGCTTCAGTTACAATATCGAAACTCTCGCTCGGCGGGAGCCTGCCTCGCTTTTTATTTGGTTTGAAAATATTACCAGTCATAATGATTCCCCCAACTGCGGCTACTGAAGTAATGAATCCCTCAATATTGTGAATGATGCAGCCCAGACACCATAGAGTTATTGATTCGTTGAGCACGCGTTTAATCCACCTGTCATTTTGAGCTGCTCCCCCACCTGCGAAAACCTCAACCTCGAACATTACGTGAATCAATATGCACGTGAGCACGTACATTTGGAACCGCTGGACGAAGTTAATTTTGTTATCCTTTTCATCGATTTCATCAGTTCTGTTCAAGTCTCCACCACCCTTCCCCCAAAAAATTATTGAAAAGCGATCATATGACACAATGACCACCCCGGCAAAACCAAACAGCGCAAGACGCAGCAGCAGTGGAACTACGGGATACCGTTGTTTGTTTCGATAATTGAGTAGCTCCTCAACTTTTGCATTTAGCTCGTTTAATTTCTTTTCCTGTTGCTTGATGTTTTCTAAAATAGCTGCATCAGTGACCATCACGGTTTATAAATGGGGGGCGTTTAAGGTTTTAGACCCAGAACAGTCAAAATATATAGCTAAAAAAAAAAGAGTTTATAAAATTTGAAATTGCGAAACTTAACGTATGATGAGTGACACCTTTTTTGCCACCTTTTTTGCCACCTTTATCCACCTTATACTTTTTTGACCTCAAGCACCCCAAAGAGTCAAGGTCATCAGCAACACTAAATTTCCCCCCTTCTGCTCTGAACATCATCACGAAATCTTCTTTTAAATTTGTTTACTAAATTCTTTGCAGCTGAGAGAATGCAGAAGCGGCCCACCAAGGATAAGTTGCCTGAGAAGCTGCGCCAGGCCTCTGTGGAAAGGAATAACAGTTAAAAAAAAACAAAGCCGAAGCGCTTGTCAACTGAGGAGCTAATTGAGAGTAAGAATAAAAATAAACCGACAACACAACTTCTGCACCCCGGCCAAACTAACTCATACCCTTCCCTCGACACTTTCCCCTCAACCTCAACCCCAAACCCCTACACCCCCTCATACAGTTGAGCTGAAGGATCTCGGAGATGGAGACATCTCATCTGCTCACATTGATCTCTCTAAGATTCGCTTTGCCACTGAAAAGGATAAGTTCTTGGCAGTTATGAAGGCCATGACACTTCGCCGTAGGCGAAACCTCAAGTATTCTGTCGGAGCGTGGACTGTCCTTGGCATGAGCGCCCTCAGTAACCTATTATTGATATTTCTGTGCTTCCAGGTGTTCAACTTTGGAGAGCTGTCAAAAATTCCAAAACAGTTGGACTTTTCCTTCCAGGAGAAGGGCGTAACTATGGGTTCACCTTTGCGGATGTGGATCCCGGACATGGTCCCCATTTTCAACGCCAAGGGAGAGGAGATCAGCGTTGAAAATGCCACCGTCTTCTTTGCGCCCTGCGAGATGGAGCTTGGTGCCCCTGTTGCCGACGATCCATTGGGAGACATGATTGCTTTGTTTCGGCTGCAGTCTCCGAACATGAAGAACTGGGAGCTGACGTGCTTCGGCTCTGCCGAGGATATGGATGCTTACGTTCAGAACAACCCATCTAACAGCCGCTTGGGGGGCTTCGTTGTGACAAGCGACGTTTCTGAACTAAAATCCGCCGGCAAGTCGGCTGAGTATGATTTGCGTTTCGACACCAAGGCGATGGGTTTGTCTGAGGATGTGAGTTGTTTCACGAGTGCAATACTATATAAACGCTGCTTCTAACTACAATTCCTCCCTCCCTCCCTCTCCCCTCCCCTCTCCCCCCCCCTTTCTCCACCCCTCATCTCGCAGATCATCTCCAAGGAGAATCACAACGAAGACACAAAAGTATCCGCATTCTTCACCTCGATGACCCTTACCATGCAGATGCTTTTCGAGGACACCATTGTTGGGTACAAAACGTACTCTGCTGAGGGCGCCTCGCTCTCGGTAGATATCATGCGCGGGCCCACATCAGATCATGAGTCGTACCAGGGTACTGACAGTCAGTTTGTTATGGTTCCAATATACATCATCATGCTTGTTTCGAACTTGGTGTGCGAGCAGCTGGTGTCCATCCTTTCCGACAAGGAGGCCAAGTTCAAGGAGGCTCTTTTGCTCGCCGGTCAGCCGACCTGGACCTACTTCATCACGTGGTTCTTTCAGTGCCTGACTGGGCTCCTCCCCTACATGTTTGTCCTGTCGCTCTTGAGCTCCCTGACAATATTTTCCAACTCCTCGGCTGGCATTGTGTTCGCCCTCTTCTTCCTTTCCGGAGTAGCCATGTCCTGCTTGTCTATTTTCCTTAGTTCGTGAGTGACAAAATTGAAAAAATAATTGAGAGCAGAAATGCCAAATCAGCCAATCTAACCCAAACCATCCCCACCCACACCCACACCCACACCCACACCCACACCCACAACCCACCCACACCATCACAGCATCTTCGCAACCGTCACCTACGGGTCCATGGTCGGCACAATCCTTCTCTATGCCCTCTCCTCTCCTGCGTTCCTCCTAAACGACCCAGACCTTCCCCTCGTGATTAAGGACATTGTGCTACTCCTCCCCCCGTGTGCAATCACGTTTGGTGTCACCAAGCTCATGGAAGCCGAATCCGTCGTCAACGCTCCTAGGGGCATTCTCTGGGACACCATATCCAACACCCCCGCTGGCTCCGAAGACGTGCCGTTTTACCACGTGTTCGTCTTCCTAATTGTCGGTTCGTGCTTCTTCCTCACCCTTGCTTGGTACCTGGACGCCGTCCTCCCGGACGCCAACGGCAAGAAACGACCGGTTGACTTTTGCTTCTCTTACAACTTCTGGTTCGACAATTCCGGCGCGGAGGACGGCAAGAAATCCCGCGCCGAAGGCATAGTGAGGAAGCTTTCCACCAAAATTACCAGCTCGAAGAGCTCCATCCTCGATGGTGACGACCACGAAGACTTCGAAAAGGCAATTCCCAACCAACCTGGGATTGTCATTAAGGATTTGCGGAAGGTCTATGGCGAACTTCCGCCCGAGCTGAACACAGCTCCCGACTTGACCAGGTACATGATAGGTGAGCTTTGAGGAAGACGAGAAACTACTCGCGATGAATCCCGCGAAATTTTCTACAGGCGACTTCATCCACTACTGAACTAACCAACTCAATTCGTTTGGCTCGCTTGGTTCTCTCGTGCTTGCTTCATAAAAAATGCGCCTCGCTTCGCTCGGCGCAGGACGAACGCAACTGGCTTCGCCCAAGGTCCTGCAGACTCGCATAGAGATGAAGGAGTACGTCGAGTCGAGCTTCTTCGAGGTTTTCATCTACCTTATTGTGTTTGGCAATTTGGTCGCGCTAATGCTCGAATCCGAAGACAACAGCGCCAAGATGCAACAAATGTTAGAGGAACTCAACATCCTCTTTTGCGTTGTTTATACCGGCGAGTTCCTCGCAAAGATCTGGGGCCTCGGCGGCAGGCGCTTTTTCTACGACCCCTACAACTGCTTCGACTTTTTGTTGTTGATCTTTGGCTTCGTGGAAATATTTTTGGGCTCTGCCTCTGGAGCTGGTGGCGCGAAATCCGTCAAGTCTGTCAAGACTCTCAAGACCCTCAAAGGAATCCGAGTGTTCCGTATGGCCCGCTTCCTCAAGTACTTCAACGTGGACGTTGAAGAAAAGAGCAAGTGCGTGATTGCCTTGGCAGGCCTGAACATGACTGCTTACAAGAACGAGATCTTGTCCCTCCTCGGCCAGAACGGTGCGGGAAAGACGACTTTTTTCTCCCTCCTTGGCGGCATTACCACTCCCACCTCTGGATCCTGCTTGGTCGACGGTTCCGACGTTACGCAGTCCGAGGAGAAGGTTAAAGGTGAGCGAGCGAGCGAACGAGCGGCCACCCACAACCACTCCACTCCACCCACTCCACATCCACATCCACATCCACAACAAAACTAACATTATGCGCAGCCTACGTTGGCTTGTGCCCCCAGCACGACATTCTCTTCGACTGGCTGTCCGTCGAAGACCACCTGCGCCTGTTCGCAGTGCTCAAGGGTGTTTCCCCCCTGGACCTCGAGGGCGCCGTGGCCGACACTCTCAAGGCTGTCGGGCTCGCCGCCAAGTCCAAGGATTTTGTCAACAACCTTTCGGGCGGAATGCGCCGCCGTACCTCAATTGCCCTTGCCTGCCTCGGAGATCCGCGAGTCATTCTCCTCGACGAGCCGTCCGCCGGTGTTGACATTGTCAACAGGCAGATCGTTTGGAAGCAGCTGATGGAGCTCAAGAAGGGAAGGACAATCATCATGTCCACCCACTTTATGGAGGAAGCCGAGATCCTTGGAGACCGCGTTGGCGTTCTCAAGAAGGGAAAGCTGCAAGTTTACGGCACCTGCGTCGAGCTCCACACCATGTTCGGTGCCGGCTACACCCTCGTCATCCAGCGTCCGATCAATCCCGATCTCATGACCGTCGACCAGGCCGTTATTGCCCAAACCAGGATGAAGAACGTCTTCGTCAAGAAGGCGAGCGACGTCATGAACCACGAGGATGCCCTGAAAATTTGTGACGCCGCAACTGCTGCCTGGGAGAGCAACACCAATGAGGAGGAGAAGCCGAGGTTGATCGTCAAGGTTGCCAACGCTGCCAAGGAGGTGGCCGAAGCGAGGAACAGGGACGTGCTGCAGTCCAAGTGCCTCCCGGACAAGGTGAGCGAGCGAAGCGAGCGAGCCTTGATGAAGACGAGAATACTCGCGATGAATCCCGCGAAATGGCTACAGACCTAATGGCTACATCCACTACTAAACTAACCCACTCAATTCGTTTGGCTCGCTTAACTCGTTTTGCTCTTGCTTCATAAAAAATGCGCCTCGCTTCGCTTCGCTCGGCGCAGATTCTCGCCTTCCTCCAGCAGTACGTTGGCGACATCGAACTCCTCAACTTTACAGAAGACCAGTCTAATTTCGAGTTCGTGCTACCCTTCGAGGAGAGGCCCAAGTTCTCGGCCATGTTCAAGGCCATCGACGAAGAGAAGACCAAATTTGGCTTTACCTCTTTCGGCGTCATGGCGCCAACCCTGCGGGAGGTTTTCTTAGAAATTTCCGCCCTTGACGACGAGACCGACATCACCCACGTAAAGTCCCACTACTCTGGTGCCCACGAGGTTATGCTGGAACCCACCCACGGGAACCTCCTCCCTCAGCAGCGTGGTTCGGACCAAAGCGACGCTTCCGACGGAGAGCCTGGTTCTCTTGTGAAGAAGGCCTCGGTCGCGGCAAGGAGGCAGTCCCGCAGAGCGAGCATAACCCCCCAGGCCAGGTCGGACATGAAGAAGGCGCGACGCGCGTCAATTGGACAAGGTATCTCCGGCGGAGCGGTCAACAACCACAACGAAAATATCGACAAGGAAGATGCGGTAGCCCTCAAGGAGGTTACCAAGAGGGAGGCGACGAGGAGGATGAGCGCAAGGAAACAGTCCTTGAAAGCTCTCTCAGCCGCCGGTGTCCAGGTGGAGCAAGTTTCGGACACTGACGACGACGACGAAAAGCCTAAGTCTCGTCAGTCGGCGAACTCGCTCGGCATCTCAAACGACGACCTGGCCGCTCTCCAGACCCAAGGTGCGGGCGGCACCAAGCCCAAAAAGAAAGGTCGCAGAACCAGCCTGGTCGCTATTGTTGGTTCCGCCGCCAAGACTTCCCTGCTCTCCCGAATTCCGGGCCGCAGGTCCTCCACAGCAGGAGGTTCTGCTGCCAAGGCGGCGCCCAAAAAAAAGGTGAACGAGCAAGCGAACGAGCGAACGAACGAACGAACGAACGAGCGGAATTGGCTATAGCCAATCACATCCACTACTAAACTAACATTATTCCACTCAATTCGTTTGGCGCCTTCTTTACTCGGCGCAGCTCGCTGAGCACTCGAGCTCGCAAAAGTACAGAAAGAACAAGGAGATCTTGTGGAGTTTGAGCAGCCCCGATGTTCACATCATCACCCAGCTGCGGGCAATGGTCGTGAAGAGGTACTTGGTCAGCAAGCGTAACCGAAAGGCCATGCTGCTGGAGGGAGTGCTGCCGATCGTCACCGTTCTGATGGGCGTGCTGTTCTTCAACTTGTCCCACGAGAAGATTGAAAGGGAACACGACCCCATCTTTGTCAGCCCCGGCATGTACGACGGCTTCAAAATGTCCGTGGTGTACGACGATGTCAGCCCGCATGCCAAGGCTAACACAGTTGGCTACACGAATCCCTTCGAAAACTACGGCAACGAGCTGCTAGGGAAGGGCTGCGCGGCTACCGACAGTACCTGCTTGAGCTACTACGAGGCAGTTAAGTCGGAAACCAAGGACGACTTCTTCTACTCGGGAGATAACTGTATTCGCTACGACAACCTCTACGACGTGGAGTGCGCCAACTACACCAACACGGAGCCCGTGTTCGCTGAGTTTATTTCCGCCGGAAACTACGTTGCCGACCAGGGCGAAGACGCCCAGCCTTGGTTGGACAATATCTTGCTCTACAACGGCAGCAACTACTGGGCAATGCCAATCATGGTCAACGTACTGACGCAGAGTGTTCTGGCGGAGAAGCTGGTCGTGACCACCGGAGGGGCCACCAGCTTGGCGGATCGGTCGATTGACGTTACGTACAGGGCGTTCCCGAGGACCGACGATGAGCTGAAGGAGGACAATATCCCCTCTGGAATTCAGATGGGTGCCGGGCTTTTGATTTTTATGACGTTTGCCAGCATCACCGCGAGCCACTGCAGTGACAGTGTCGCAGAGCGCGAGTCAGGCTGCAAGAGGCAGCAGGTGAGCAGCGAGCGGAGCGCGGGAGCGCGGGAGCGCGGGGGGGGGGGTTGAGGAAGACGAGAAATATATACGAGCCACTACTAAACTAACATTATTCCACTCAATTCGTTTTCGCACCTACTTCGCTCGGCGCAGCTGATTTCAGGTGTGCACCCCGTGGCTTACTGGTTCGCGAACTTCTTGTTCGACTTAAGTTTCTACATGGCGGCTCCATTCACGTGCGTGAACTTGGTCATTTGGGGTTTCAACGTGAGCCCTTACGTCGATTTTCAGGAGCAGTTCATGCTGTTGATGTTGTACTGGGGCCTGGCCGCCATTCCCTTTGCGTACGTTTGCAGCTTTGCTTTTGCGAAGAGCGGAAACGCACAGGTGATGATGGTGACCTTGAACACGATCTTCGCCTTGATTGTCATCTTTGCGATTCTGTTTCTCGAGGACTTGGAGATCAAGGTGGTCGCAACTCCAATTCGATTCATCGGTATGATGATCCCGCACATCAGCCTTGGGCTGAGCCTGTGGACGTTCGTCAAGGAGGGACAGCTAGAAGTGGAAGACGGCACGTTCGCCGGAGACGGCATGCTGCCCTCCTACTTGCTCTTGTTTGAATTCTTCATCTATTTCACTCTCGTGATTGCGATGGAGAACTCGCAGGACGAGGCGGCGAAGGGCTACGCGAGGAAAAAAGAGGGCACCATAGACGAGGTTGAGCACGACAAGTGCCGCCCCACGGGAAAGACCGCGAGCAACATGCGCGCAATGAGCGAGGACGGGTTGTTCAACAATATTATCAATGTAATGATAGTTATGAACTTGTGCGTGATTTTCTTCGAGATGGGAATTGAGGATGAGCTGAGCGCCACGGACGAGAAGAGAAGGTTCATTGAGAGCATAAGCTTATTCTTCGGAATCGTATTTATTGCCGAGTGCATGGTGAAGGTGTCCGGCTTCGGGCCGATTGGCTACTTGAAGGATCCTTTCAACATTTTTGACGGCTTGCTGGTTCTTGTGAGCTTGGTCGACATTGCCTTGATGGGATCCGGCGAAGTTGGCGATTTGAAGAGTGCCAAGACCCTGAAACTTCTCAAGGTACTGAGAATGATGAGAATGCTGCGCTTTATCAGGTACTTGAAGATGGCGAGCTACGAGACCAAATTGAGCAAGTCTGAGATCTTGCACGCGGACGAAGACGCGGATTTGAGGAACAGAGCAAGTAGCGGCAAGCGGGACAGCATCGTGAAGAGGCTGAGCATTCTGGGGGGAGAGAGCATCGAGGGAAGTGCTGTGCACCAGGAGAGGACCAGAATCAGCAGAAGATTGAGCCATAGGGCGGCGAACATTTCGCTGAAAAGGCAGAGTATTGCGGGGGGGGGAGGGGGCAACTTCTTGACGTTCAGCGAGCAGGAGACTGCCAAGAAGGCCGCCAAAAAAAAAGAGAGGGAGGATGATGACGCCGAGGAGCACCATGGGGAGATCGCGGGGGAGAGGGAGGACGCTGTGGCAATCGACAATCTGGTTAAGGTGTTTGAGCCGCCTGGGAGGAAGCCCATTGTCGCGACCAACGATGTTGGGTTTGGCGTCAGGCAGGGCGAGATCTTCAGTCTTTTGGGCCCCAACGGTGCGGGGAAGAGCACTCTCTTGAACATGATGACGGGCTCGTTGGCACCAACCAGCGGAGAAATTTACGTTCTGGACAAGAACATCAGTACGCAGTTCGATCAAGTGAAGAGCAGGATTGGGTTCTGCCCCCAGTTCGACGCACTGGTCCACTTGATGAACAGTTACGAGACGCTGACAATGTTTGCCAGGATCAAGGGCATTCCCGAGGGGGACATTGAGCCCTTGGTCCACAGTATGATCAAGTGCATTGGGCTGGAGAGGTTCGCCCACAAGATGAGCTACACGTATTCCGGAGGAAACAAGAGGAAGTTGAGCGTTGCCATTGCGCTGATCGCGAACCCCGACCTGGTGTTCTTGGATGAACCCAGCACCGGCATGGACCCCGCGAGCTTGACAGACGTCTACTCGTGCGTGTGGATGTGGACGAGGAACGGAAAACACAGGAGCATTGTGATGACGACGCACAGCATGGAGGAGGCAGACAGTTTGAGCAACAGGATCGGAATCATCGTGAACGGAAAGTTGGCCATCCTGGGCAACGCCCAGGAGCTTAAAAGCAGCTTCGGGACGAACTACACGTTCGAGGGTAGCGTGGAGGCGGGAGTGGGCATGGCCAAGAGAGCGAAGAAGATGAAAGCATTGCTGTTGGGCATGTGTCCCGGCGCAACCGACGACGGGTCGTTCGACGCTATTGTCAGGTACAGCATGCCCATCGAGAACTTCAGCTTGAGCGAAGTGTTCAGGGTGTTCGAGGAGAACAGGACTGAGCTCCACATAAAGGACTACACGGTGAGCCAAACGAGTTTGGAACACGTGTTCATCCATTTTGCTCAGCACCAGAGGTAAAATGGGGAGGGGGTGGGGCAATGCGCAAAGCTATGATGCCTCATTACCGAAACAATAATAATTCCATAAAGGCAGAATTGTTATTTTTTTCCCTTCTTCTAAATTGGACTCTCGGTCTCTGCCTCTGAACGAGGGTCGTTAATTGACAGGAAAGCAGCGGCCTGGTTTCTTTGAAGCAGGTTTGTTTCACTCCCGCGTATTATTGCCATTTGCCCCTTAATCTGCCGGCAAAGTTTGTCGAGGATTGCCCCTTTATTGGAATTGGGATTGAAATTGGGATTAAAATTGGGACTGATGGAATTTGGAATTGCATTAACATTAGCCAGTTCACCAGCACTGAAACTGCGCGACCTCGTAGCAGATGCGCTCAGACGCCAGTCGTTGCTGCCATGGTTACGAATTGACACCGCATTGCCGGCAACCCACCCGCCCGAGGCCTCTTTTGGGGGAGGGGGGAGCTTGTATTCAATCCGCGAAGCAGATGTTGCAAAGAACAATTTTATATTGCGCAACTCAATTTTTTTCCACATCGGGGAGGGCTGCTCTAAGTAAATTCGGATAGGCAGGCTTTTATCAATCACGCAACTGGAACTGCAAGGGTTATTAAAATTAATATTGCACTGGCCGTAGGCCTCCAGCTCCGAGTGAGGATCTTTCATAAGCTGCTTGGACTTCAAAATTGTGACCCAGTGGGGGGGGAGAGTGCGGTTGCTGTTGCTATTGGATAGCTGTTTTATAGTCACAGCAGCAACGAAGAAATTGTTGAATCTTATGTTGGACACGAACTGGCATTGTTCGTGCAGGGGGGTAGCTGATTTGGATTTCGTATCATAAAAAAATATTTCGTAATATGATAAAGCGGGACCTATCCAGTTGGATGAATTGTTATCCTCGTGCTCAACCCCGAGAGTAATCTTAGCATTCACTAAATTGTCGACCATGCAACTACGTTCTTTGGTCGGGATTTTTAAATACTTGAAGATATTATGAATTCGAGTGACCTTGGAACATTGCTGGAA
This sequence comes from Parmales sp. scaly parma, assembly GCA_030267985.1. NCBI lineage: Eukaryota > Bolidophyceae > Parmales > Parmales sp. scaly parma. Next base: position 14,614 of record BRYC01000378.1, on the reverse strand, counting down.
GAAATGATTCAGAAAAAGTGAAAAGAAGTTAAATTTCAAAGTTTCTTCATAAAATACCAGCACATCACTGAAGAGATCCAAGTCCAACTATTATTAGCCCTACCCCATTCCCAGTCCCAATCTCATCTCAGTCTCATATCAAATCCAAACCTATCCCAATCCCCCCTCCCCCCCCCCCAGCACATCATGGGTAACCAAGGTAGCGGATTCGCGGACCTGTCAATAAAAACTTGGTATCTGCCGGACGGTGAGAACACCGAGGTGCTACTCACACATGGGCGAGGTAGCGGAATGCGCAAAATCCTTTTAGGTGGCAAGAAGTATGTTGATGAAACCTTCCGACTAGATATGGGTTCTTCGCACCCTATACTGTATAACAAAATGAAGGTGGTTGTAGTCATTGGGACAAATCGTGGTGGATTTCAGTACAAGTGCACGTGTGACGGGGTGGAGCTTTCGAGTCGGCCAGAAAGTCACAATGAGGAAATTCAGAGCTTCGCCTTTGCCAAGAAGATGGCTTCGAGTGTAACGTACGCTTGGATTTTCCCGGAAACCAAGGAGCTGTGCAGCCTGCAGCACAACCACGGCAACGGGAAGAGGTCGCTACGAATCGGCAAGGACGTTGTTTTCAAGGAGCGAAAAATATTAGACAACGGGTCGAGCCACAATTTCGTCTTTAATGGCAAGGACGTGCTGATCACAATAAAGCCAAATATGCTATCATTCAAGTACTCAATGACCGTCGACGGCAAGCAAATACCGCACCACCTGGACCAGGTGAAAGCTGTGCCGAAGAAATACACTTTTACTGTGTCCAATGCAACTATTGAAGGAATGAATTTGGAGAAAAAAATTCTCTACCAGCTTGACGTGTGCGACGAGGGGGTGTGCATCGGCAGCAACCAGGTGAGTGAGTGAGTGAGTGAGTGAGTGAGTGAGTGAGTGAGTGAGTGAGGGAGTGAGTGAGCGAGCGGGCGTGGGCGTGGGCGACGAATGGGGCGCGCGAATAATGGCAACTGACATATATATTATGGCAGCGCAAATTTCACGAGTTCATTATGCTTCAAACTTTCGTTCAGGCAATGTACAAGTCATCGACATTTTCTTCTCGAGTTCCCAAGGCAATATCAAAGCTACAGCCCAGCAAGTACTCGAAAGGAGATCATTTTGAGCAAGAATTTATAGAAAAACGGACAAAAGCAATCAACGTGTTTTTGAGAGAGTTGGAAGATTTCCCGTGTGTAATGAGCATTCCCGGCATCGACGATTGGTTGGGCTTGCATATTGTGTAGCTGTAAACTGTAAAGTTCAACAAGATTATGCGTTTTTTCCAAAACTTGTTATTTCTGTATTTCATTCCGTCTATATTTTACTTCTCTTCGAAATTCACCAGCCCGGGGAGCAATTTTTTCTCTTTGAGTATCTGAGAATGGATGTGGCCTAGCAAAGCCCCGCCGCCCGTGGAGAGGTGAAGGTGGCTCGCACTCGCACTCTGTCCGGCGAACAGCGAGGCCGTCTGCCCGCCGCCAATGACCACTGTTTTTTCCTTGCAGTAGTTGAGCAGATAGTCGACAACAATTCGGCTTCCCTTGGAGTAGTTGGCCTCCTCGACGACGCCAAGGCTTCCGTTCCAGAATATTGTGCTGGCCTTATCTATCTCGTTCATGAGCTCCCTCAGCCCGACAGGTCCGATGTCGAAACCGCTCAAACCACTCTCGGAGCTTTGGTCGAGTTTCGAGAGGTTGGGAATGTAGGTGGAATCGGAATCCTTGGAGGTCGCCGAGCCGTACGCGTCCTTGGCAACGACGACATTCTTGGGCGTGATGGGGAAGTTCTGAGCCGTACGAAGAAGGTGCCGAAGTAAATTGAGTGGGTTAGTTTAAGTTTGTAGTGGCTCGTATACTCGTCTTCCTCATGGCTCGCTCGCTTCGCTCACACACCTTGGACCAATCCTTGGTCAGCCCCCCACCAACGAAAATGCGGGTGTTGTTCATTTTGCTGAGAACATGGATCATGGGCTGTTTGTCGGCGATCTTGCTGCCACCCATTATGCACAGAATTCTATCGCCATTGTTCCTCAGAATAAGGTCGGAGGCGCTGATCTCCTTCTCGATGAGCATGCCGTAAGCCGTGTTGTTGGGGTGGCAGATTGACATGTGAGAGCGGTGGACACAGCCAAAGCAATCGGCGACGAACACGTCTCCTAGCTTTGCGTACGTCTTCGAGAGCTCCGAGTTCTCTTCGTGAGACGTCTCACCCTTGTGGAACCTAATGTTCTCGGAGAGAAATATGTGTGTGAAGGCGCCGCTGGTGGCGGCGGCGTCGAGCTCAGAGACCGTGGAGGCCGAGCAGCCGTCTTTCAGGAAGTTCACCTCGCGGTTCAGCAGCTTCTGCAAAACGGGAATGAGGAAGGCAACCGTTTTCGTCTTGTCAACGCCAGAAGGACGCCCAAAGTGGCAAACGAGTACCAAGCGCTTGGGGCGCTTAGATAGGATGTGCTCGATGGTCGGGAGAGCTGATTTGATTAGGAAATCGTCGGTGATTTTGCCCTTGCTGTCGACCGGAACGTCGAAATCGAGCCTTGCAACGACCTTGCTGTCGCCGTTGATTGTGACCGAGTTCAAGTTGTTCCTTGAAGAAAGTTTGAAGGGGGCAGTGACGTTGTTGCAAGCTGCGCCGAGCGACCGAGCGAGTTAAAAGAAATGAGTGGGTTAGTTTTAGTAGTTGCTCGAGTTCTTCAAGGCTCGCTCGCTCGCTCACCTTGCAAAACGTCAAACTTGTGCATGTGTGCGACCAAGCGGAGGCACTGGGCGGAGTAGGACCACTCATTGTCGTACCAGAGCATTAGCTTCAAATTCCCAGGCCCCATATCCATCGAAGCCGTCGCATCGAGGATGCAAGGAGTGTCGGTGGTGAGGAAATCGCAGGAAGTCAACATTTTAGTGTTGACGTGGTAAACCGTGTTGAAAAACTCGGACTTGCGCACCCTGTCCACGACATCAGCCAGGGTGGTGGAATCGTCGTTAGTGCAAACGTTGCAATCGAGCAAGCTGCAGTTGATGGTGGGGACACGGATCGACGTGCCGAAAATCTTCCCCTCGAGGGAGGGAATCACGGCGTAGACGGACTTGGACGCACCAGTCTTGTGCGGAATGATGTTGTTGAGGATGGAACGGTGGGTGCGGGATTTCGAGCCGAGCACGTCAACGACGTGCTGCGAGCCAGTGGTGGAGTGGATGGTGGTGAAGTTGGCGGACTTTACGCCGAAACTGTTGTGGACTAGGTTGAGAATTGGAGCCATGCAGTTGGTCGTGCAGGAGGAAGCAGACACAATGTTCTGGCCAGCATACTTATCGTGGTTGACACCGTAAATGAAGGTGGAGGTTAGGTCATCCGAATCTCCAGGATCCTCAGGGGGGGCAGTCATCACGACGCGGTTCACATCGTGCTTAGCACACTTCGTTTGGTTGAGGAACGCTCCGGTTGCATCGAGGAGGTATTCAGCTCCGGCGGATCCTGAAAAAAAGAAAAAAGAAGGGAGATTTTAGAATTTGTAAACACTAGGGGGGGGGGTGGGGGTACGCAATACTTACGCCAGGGCAGCTCCGCAGGGTCACGGGAAGAAAATAGGGTCACGTCGTTCGTAGAATGGTCGGTGATGATTCTAATTCTTGTTGGAGAAAGGACTTCAACCCTCTGAAGGCCCAGCCTGACAGCGAATTTGTGTGAACTATCATAGGAGAGGTAGTCTGCATACTGGTGAGCTGACAGGGAACTACAGTTAATCGCTCGGATTCGAAAGCGAGGATCCTTGGTCATTTGCATTAGCAAACACTTGCCAATTCTCCCTACTCCATTGAGACCAACATTGATTTCGTTCGAGACTTGGGTTGATGCCATTTTATAGAGCTTAAGATGATTAAAAAAAAATTCCATCCATTTGCATCATCCAAATTATTCCATTTTAGAGTTATTCACCATTACTTCGCATTTTTAATTCTTTCCACACCCATCACGCCTCCTCCATTCTCAACAATACTTCATGAACACAATCAGTAGGATCGTTTTGGTCACTTTGGTGACGACAGCTGTGGGATGGTCGTGCTTCTAAGTCCAACATCAACGACCTACAACACGAGCTATCCAACAATTTCCAAGAAGGTCAACAGTCAGCAGCTAACGGAGAGTCTACCGAGCACTGTGGAGCTCCAAAACAATAACAATCACCGCAGCAGTAGTATGACTATAATTTGTCATTTACGATGTGAAGTGGCTTATGAATAGTCAATCGAGGGTGAGAGCAGGGGAAGACGAGAGAAAGGATTCAAAAAGTTTTTTTATTTTCCAAGTTCTACCTTCTACTCTCCGCTCTGCTTTCGCTTACTAAACGTTCTATTTCTTCTCCTTCAACCACGAAGGTTCCCTCCTCATTGACAAATTTGATCTCAATATCGTATTGTGAGCCGCTATCGCCAAGCTCGTCCCCCCCCTTAGCGCCCATGCTCTCTTTGGCTTCGTGCAACAGTGCCGCCGCAAGTTTGATGCCCTCCTCCAAGGAATCACATCCTTCCCCACAATCACCATCATTGAATTTCATTTTCAATTTTTTCCGAATACTCTCGCTGTTGATTCCGAAAGCAACGTGCTTCCGGCAGATAATTCCACCTGAGGGATTGATAACGTAGAGCTCGGGGACGCTACTAATAACGCCGCCCAATACCAAGGCACAGCCGTACGGCCTTTGCAACTGCAGTGAGAGTTTCTGAAATCTCTTTGAGCAAGCTTGGGCGATGTAGTGAATCGACGACCCTTTGCTTTCATACTCGTTGCCGTATGTTTTTTTAAAATCCAGCCTGGCACCACGAGCAATAGAGGCAACCTCGTTGGCGTCATGGATCAGCCCAGAACCAAGGGCTGCTATCGATTTGTCAATCATGTAAAAGCCCGGGGGCGAAATTTGTTTCTGCCTTAACCGCTTCGATTTGGTTAATGTTGCAAATATCACGCTGGGTGTGGACTTGGAGTTGGAGTTGGGGTTGGAGTTGGCTACAACAAAGGAGAGAATGGGGAGACTCTTCTCGAGGGCCGCAGTGTGAGCATAATCTAGCGCCGGGCGAAGCGAGGCGCATTTTTAATAGGACGAGCAAAAACGTGAGTATAAAAGAATTCAAAAAGGCTCGCTTCGCTAGCTCACCTAGCTGGAGGAGTGAACCACTAGGTGAAAACATTAATTGTCGATCATAGTTTAATTTGATGAAGGTTTCAGCGGCAGAGGTGCTCAACAACAGCATACAGTATGCAACTACCAAATGAGGGAACCGCAACAACATTTGAGATTGGATTCGGAGAGGGGCAAATAGTCTAATAATGTATAAATGTATAAAGTTCCAAATAGTGTTAAAAATTTTGGAAACCTCACAATTTGTCAATTTCCCTATGTACGAATACAAGCAAGCGGTGCTGGTGGCCACTCCTCATGCATCTACGAACAAACTCCTGGTATCGATGGGATCCACTCTAGTTACAGAGGTATCTTACTGGAAATCTTACCGAAACCCAATTTACATCCGCCTTCAAAAGTCAGCCTCCGGATTCACACCTCCAACTAGTGTGTCGTTTTCCCAATCTGATTTGCGTTCGTTTGCCGTTTGCCATGGCACCCGTGTTGGAGTGTATGGCAGGAAGGGTGGCGATCTCAATGCTAAGGTGCTGAGTGCAACCCAAAAGAAGGTAAATTCCTCCAATAAGCGATCTCTCGACGAAGGCGACTATGTTGAGAGTGACAATGAGGAGATCGATGCTTCAGAGAATACCACTGAACTAGCCTCACCAGGGGGCTCCTCTTCGGTGGTTGCCGACCGCTACATATCCTGCCAGGTTCCCTCTTGGTGCTGTTCGCACAGGGCTGATGGCCGACTTCTGGCCATAGGTGGGTATGGCGGCATGGTCAATGTTTGCGACACAACATCTCGTGCGACCCTTCGGACGTTTGGTAACTTTCGTGATTCAAAAACAGTTGGTTACACCCGCTCCGTTGCCTGGCTTGCCGATGGCGACAAGGTGATCGCCGGGGGAGACGACTCGGTTCTGCGAGTCTATTCTTTGTCGTCGGGCACAATGGTGAGCAGTTTTGCTGGTCACGGTGACGCCATTCGTTGCTTATTGACGAGCGTTGGCGGTGCCAGCATTGTCGTGTCTGGCAGTTACGACCACACGATTCGTGTGTGGGATGTATCTTCTAAATCTGAAACAAAATCCGAATCCGAATCCAAATCCGAATCCAAATCCACAACCAAATTCACAAACAAAACCCCCATAAATTGCCTCACCCTCTTTGACCATGGACACCCGGTCGAAGTACTACTCCAGCTAGGAGACAAGAATCTAATCGTCTCCGGAGGCGGTACGTTTATGAAGGTGTGGGATTTAGTGACGAAAACTTGCATCCACTCGGTGTCAAACCACTCCAAAACAATTTCTTGCCTCTGCCTGGCTCCGTTCAACCACACCAGCCGGATAATATCGGGGGGGATGGACGGCCACTTGAAGATCTACGACGTGGAAGACTTTACGTTGTTGCAGCAGCAAAAATACAACGCCGCGGTGACGTGCGTTGGCGTGAGTCCTGATGCGAGTCGTTTCGTGATTGGCACGAGCGACGGCATTGTTGTGGTGAAGCAGAGGGAGGCGAACGCCAGACCCGACATCGGACTCACCCCCAAGAAGAAAGTGGCCCGCTCGAACACGTTCAACCACTTTAACCGTGGGGGGAATGAAAACGTTGACGTGGGTGATTACTCTTTGGAGGTGTACAGCAAGAAGAAGTTGAAGCCATTCGACCAGGCCCTGAAAGGTGAGTCTCACTCAGTCTCCGCTCGCCTTTTAACGAAGACGAGAAATATATACGAGCCACTACTTAAACTATACATGCGCAGCTTTTCGGTACGCCGATGCGCTGGACAGCGCCTTGACGACGAAGCAGCCCTACATCGTGGTTGCGGTGCTTGAGGCACTGTCGCAGAGGCGAGGCCTGGGAATTGCGATTGGCAACAGAGACGAGTACGAGCTAGAGCAAATTTTGGCATTCACCGCGAGGTACATAGCCAACCCCAGGTACACCCCGCTACTCATTGTCGTGGCTACTTGTTTGTGCGAGAATTACGGAACGCAGCTGGGCCAAAGTCAGCTCATGGACGAGCTGTTCGAGAAACTTCACCGGTGCGTCAAGGCTGAGTGCGCCGCGCAGCGCAACATGTTGGAGCTTGTTGGAATACTGGATGCGACGATGATGTCCTCCAACACATAACAAATAAATATAGGAAAGAAAGGTTCAATTATCGCCAAACATGAAATTGTGAAACATTGGGTTCCACGTTTTCATCGCTACGGTCGTCAACGCAACATGAAGGATGCGAGCCTCCACTCCTCTCGTGTACACCGACTTCATGCGTTTCAACCCGCCCTCTTTGTAGTTCTGCTTGATCTCCGCCAACGGTTTCACCGTGCGGCCGCTGTTCTTGCTCTGCTGAATTTGGCTCACAATCACATCGAGCGGGAGGGTAGAAAGAGAGCTGAAGAAGCCTCCAAACAGGCTACACAACATCTTATCCATGCCGGTCATCTTACTTCTATTTAAACCAAAAAAAAACTTCTGCACCGGGCGAAGCGAGGTGCATTTTAATGAAGCAAGAGTGAAACGAGTTAAGCGAGCCAAACGAATTGAGTGGATAAAGGGGTTAGTTCAGGAGTGGATGTAGCCATTTTTATTATGTCTGTAGCCATTTCGCGGGATTCATCGCGAGTATTCTCGTCTTCCTCAAAGCTAGCTCGCTTCGCTCGATCACCTCCAACAAATCGGAAAAATAATATCTGGTGCTCCAGTCAAACACACGCTTCAGCGCAAACGTGTTGGAACCTTTCATTAATGCGACCAGTCCTTCGTGCTTGATGACCTTCCCCCCGACTTGGAACGACTTTTTGGAAGTTTCCCAGCCGGTCATCTTCTGCGCCGATCGAAGCGAGGCGCATTTATTAAGGACGAGCGAAACGAATGAAGTGAGCGCAAACGAATTGGGTGGTTAGGTGTGTGTAGCCATTATGTCTATAGCCACGAGCCATCATTATCCTGCCAATACAGCCACCTAGACGGATCCTACAGCTGAGCGAGTGGAAGGGGTGTGTGTGTATAGTATAGCGTCTGTAGCCATTTCACGCACTTCATCGCGAAAATGCTCGTCTTCCAAAAGGCTCGCTCGCTTCGCTCGCTCACCTCCCGGAAAACCGGATCGGTCATTACTCTCGTTTTGAGGAGGAGCATGGGCGACAACACGTAGCCCTGGAACCCCCCGCCAACTCCACCAGCAAGAATCTGGGCGAGATCGTTAGAAATAGCCAAACTCGTAAACAGGGTTAGCGCGACAGAGTGAGCAAGACCGAAAATGCCACCCTTGCCAATTGACTGAATCACTCCCCAAGGGAAGAAACCATCGTAAACGCCGAGCACGCCCTTCTGCTTCGTGATGCCTTTAAGGAGGGCAACATAAGACTCGTCCGACGTTTGCTTCAGAATCTTGAGAAACTCAAAGAGGTGACCACAGGAAAACTCGAAAACGAGTGTCACCAAAGCACTGCAAAGCAGTTTTGCCGTGTGCTCGTTGATGTCCGCCGTGATAAGCCCCCCCCCACGGAGTTTGGGGATTGTTAAGGTTGTGGTGGTCACGGGTTTTGGCTTGAAAGAGGATGATACTGATGGTCGTATTATGGAATCATGATGAGACAACATCGACGACGCGGCTATGCACATTATATACAAAGACAGCACAAATGCCCGCATCATCGATATGATTTATTACGCGTGAGTGTTCAAGTCAGCGTGTTAGAAGTTTCCTTTTCACACCTTGAAAATATCTCCCCAAACGCTTACCCAGCATTACGTATAACCAACCCAATTCTCCTACCTTGCCCCAGCAACTCTCACCTCTCCCCTCTCCCTTCTCGTTTGAGAATTTTCACGAGCATAATCTTATGCCTTCCAATGAGCACCACAAGTGGCTCAAGAGGCGTGATTGGCCCGCGGTACGAGATGTCATGCATCACCCAGATCGAGACTTTGATTTGCTAGAGAGAAAGTACAAGGAGAGAGATGAGCATGGACGACTGCCACATCATTGGCTCGCAGCGAAAGCTCAGACACACACACATGCTCTTGCCATGGTGGGCGTGATTTCGATTTGCTTCAATTACGAGGCCCTCACCACACGAGACAATAAAGGCGAAACTCCCATCGACATTGCCCGTAGGAGTGGAGCCTGTGCTGAGATCATCGGCTTGCTCTCCCAAACTCCCGAGGAAGCTCGTTCGTTGGGTGGTGAGGAGATGCAGCGTTTGTACGCACCAGTGGCTTATTGGAGGGCTGAGATGGTTTTGGGGATCAACTCACGATCGTATGCAGACTGTCACAAGTTCATCGACGATCACGATGACGAGTTGGTGCGTGAAGTGCTCAAATACTACAATTATAATCTTCTTCTACTTGTTGCTCAGCAGAGCCAGGTATACAGCGACTCCCTCGTGTTTCTTGCTCTTCGAATGATCCATCGTCACCCACTTGCCCTCAAGGCTACCCAAACCCAAGGCCTCACGACCCTCCAGTTTGCTGAGCACCCCCAATTCAATGCGTGCCGAGAGATAGTCAAGGTCCTCAGCCTCACCCCCAAGTACATCTCCTCCACCCCCTTCCCCACCCTCCTCCTCCACTCCCTCCCCACCAAACACCACGAGATCTACGGCCCCTACAACACCGTCTGCCAGTTCATCAAGGTCCTGAAGTACGACAAGGCCGAGCTGGTCGAAATTGAGGCCGTCCTCAAGCCGGCTCGCAAGTGCGACGTCTGCAGCTCCCTCGGCGCGAAACCCTGCGCACGGTGTAGAAAAACCTTCTACTGCTCCGCCGAGTGCCAGAAGTCTGCGTGGAAGAAGCACAAGAAGAAGTGCAAGGCGCCGACAAGTCCGCCGGCCACCGAGGCAGACCTCCGCACCCTCCACAAGGGCATTGCGTTACTGAACATGTGCATACAGAGGTCTGGGGCTGGGGATGGACCAACAAGTGTTGTATTAGATTTTTTGAGATGCGATTCGGCTTAGAGCCAGAATGAAGGGAGACTTAAACATTAATATATTTAGTGAAGTTTTTCAGGACCTCGATTGGGGGTGACGAGAGTGTTAAGTATGTATGTTATGTTATGTTATGTTATGTTATGTTATGTATAAAGCTAAACTATTGTATCCAAATTATCATTTTTCAATCACCGCCTTCAATCGCACGCTCAAAGCTTGTGCGATATCCTCCTTCGAGCTGCAGCCGCCGCCGCCGCTGCCTCTGCCACTGCCACTACCCCCACTCAAACCCAGTCCCAGTCCCAGTCCATCACAAGCCCTCTCCCTCCTCTTCTTGCTGCGCATTCCCGCGATCACACTCCCCATTGCCTCGCTGATTGCTGGCACATCAACTTTCAATCTAATTTCTCTCCTCAAATCCTTTGGTTCGCTCAACAGCCCTCCACCCGCCCCAGCAAGCTGCGCTAGACACGCCTTCACCCCAACTTCAAGCGCGTTGTCCATCCTGCTATCGCCCTGGGGCAAGCGGCTTTTGCTCAGTGTCGGGAAGGCAACCTCGTCAGTTTTCGCTCGCACATTCACCACGCAGATAATCTTCTTCAGCCGCAAACCGGCTGGGAGGGTGTTTAGTTGGGACTGGGACTTGGCATCCAATCCAAGGCTCACAACATCCTTGACGTCAAATGTGGGTACAAGATTTGTAGTCGGCGGCGAGGCGGTGACATTGAGCCCGTAGGTCCGCCAGCATTTCAGGAATGGCAGTTGCAAGACAAGTGCACAAGCCTTTGCGTCGGCGCAGTCGTGCAGCGGCACGCCATTCACGAGTCGAATCAGCTGCATCTTCGCCACGTGGCCGTCAACCTGGTCGGCCTCCTCCTCCTCCTCCTCCCACTCCTCCTCCTCGTTGTCAACAACCATGCTTATGCCGAGCGAAAAACTGTCCTTGACAATTTCAACCACGGCAGAACCCACATTGTCAGAGCTTATGGGTGAAGCGCGATCCCCAAAATACTCACCGAACCCCTCCTCAACACTTGACTTCGGCTGGACCCGGAAATCGGAATTTAGAAGGGTGGGAGCGTGGAACAGAATGCTCACATTCAACCCAATCGAGAGATGGAACCGCGCAAAGTAGTCACACATCTGGCTGATGGAAGGGGAGGTTTTCGAGATTGCAGGAAGGAGAACAGAAACGGTCGTCCCTGAGGTCTGGAGCGGGGTTGGTTGGTGCTTTTGAGACACCACTATGATTGAATCAGTCGCCTCGTCAGGCTTGAATTGACATGTTAGTAGCGTTGGAGAATTTGCTGCGCCGAGCGAAGAAGGTGCGAAAACGAATTTGAGTGGGAATAATATAGTGTTAGTTCAGTAGTGGAATTTTGCCATCTGTAGCCATTTCACAGGATTCAATTCATCGCGAGTATACTCGTCTTCATCAAAGCTCGCTCGCTTCGCTCACTCACCTGTTGTGGTTGAAATTGATGCTGGGGTCAGGGTGTGGAAGAAGGTGTAGAGGATGGCCAGGGTGAGACCAATTCCATACTTTCCCACTGTCGGTGTAGGGGCGGAGGTGGAGGAGGTTGATATGATTTTGGTTGACTGAAAAGCATTTACATTAGCAACCAAGTTGTCAAATCCTGCTCCATTGTCAGTCACGGTCAATATGAGGAAATTGTTGTCGCTTGTTTGATCCAGAGAGATTGTGATTGAGTTACAACCACCATTGCCGGTAGATTGATTTGCGAAGGAATCAACTGCATTGTCGACTAGCTCCTTAACAATCTGACAGCAGGTCGAATCAAAAGGTGTGGACTTCGAACTCTTCTCAACATTGAATCCAACAACAATAGGATTGTTTAGGAAGGCTCGAAGCATGAGGAGGCAAGGGAGGGAGGCCAGTGAGATAGTCGAAAGACGAGAGACGAGATTTACGAGGGGTGGGTTTCCTTAGTGGGAAGGTGGGAAACATGAAATTCACAGGAAATTCTGGTAATCTTTATTAGCAAATTACACTACTCCCAGGGCTATATAATTCAAAATCTCTAACGTCACGTCCACCATGGAGGTTTCCAGCCTCCAACCTTCACCTGGCGACCATTTGGATTCTCATTCTCCCTTCAGCTGCAGTATATGCTTAAGTGACAGCGTAGATCCTGTCGTGACCCGGTGCGGCCACCTCTTCTGTTGGTCGTGTCTGTACAAGTGGATTGATTTGCAGCATGATACATGCCCAGTATGCAACTCTGCGCAAGTCACCGTTTCTAATGTGATTCCTCTCTATTGCCGTGGGAATACTAAACAGGAAGAAGACCCAAGAGGTGGAGTAATAGATACAACTTCCATAAATGAAATGTTGCGGAATCGGCGCGGACGAGGGAAGAGTCGTTGTGGAACTTTTGACGATTTGTCGTCACAGCCCACCGTCTCCAACATCTCAAACACCCCCCCTCCCCCCCCACCAAGCAGCGTTGCTGCAAGCCCTTTCCACTTTATTTTCTCCCTTCTCGCGTCTTCCCTTTCACGCCACTCTTCCCAATCCCTCAGTCTCGGTAGTAGCATCAGCAATAGCAATATCAATATCAATAGCAGCAACCCCCCCATTAGAACACATGCCAATAGCGGATCGGTAACCCAGGTCGAAGAAGCACAGCAGGTGTACTTATCACGACTCCTTCTGCTGCTGGGTTCGTTCGTTGTTTTGTGTTTGCTCCTCTTCTAGTAGAACGCGTGCGTGAGAGTGGAGGGGAAAGGAGTAGAAGTTACATAGGAGTCAAAAGCAACATTTATTTTATACAGACTTCTCGCCATCCTATCCCATCCCCCCATTCTAACTATATGTTATTTGAGGTATACCAATGATAAAACTCTCCAAAACAAATTTTCCCGTTTCCGTTCAAGTCCATGTCCACCCAGCCTTGGTCCAGTTCGGACCCTGTCAACCTTCGCCCAAGCGCAATTAACATTGCGTTGAATTCCCTGCGTCGCGCCGGAGCGAAGCGAAGCGAAGCGAAAGAGACTGGGTTAGAGTCTTATCGTTTTTGAATGTGGAATTACTAAGAATTGTGTCGGGGGAGACCCCCGACACTTCCCTTCTTCGCTGCGCTCGGCTTTCCGCTGCGCTCGGCTGATGGACGCAGCTCCCTCGCTACGCTCGGTTCGCAATGGACGCAGCTTCGCTCACCTTCTGTCAATTTCCCCGCTCTTATCAGCGTCTAGTGCGGTGAAGATGCGCTGCACCTCAATCTTATTCATCCGAGTCATTTCCTCCTGATCAAGCTCGCTGTTGTATCCCTCGTCGTCGTCCACACCCCCATTCAGCATTGCCTCGTTAACCTCTTCGACGTTGCTGAACGTCTTTTGAACCCTCGTTAAAAACTTCCCCCCCTGCGCAGTGCTCATGACTCCCTTGAAGTCGCTCTCCATCAAGTTACCCACGAACTCGGTGTAGTCGACCTCCCCACCACAGCTACTGTCGTACCTAGCAAAGAGCGCGAGCTGCTGCACTTCGGTAAACTGGAAACCCATGAGCTTCGCCGAGCGAACCAAGCGAGCCACACGAATTGAGTGGGTTTAGTTCAGTAGTTAGTGGATGTAACCGTCTGTAGCCATTTCGCGGGATTCAATCGCGAGTATGTATGCTCGTCTTTCTCAAGGCTCGCTCGCTTCTCTCGCTCACCTCCATCGCCCTCTGGAACTCGTCAAAATCAATCCCCCCACTCCCGTCTCTGTCAAAATATTTAAAAGTCTTCCGCAGCTGAAAGGGCCCAGTTTTTGTTCTCTGCTGAAGTTTGTCTCGCATCATTTGCTCCATTTGTGTTATTTTGTTGTTCCCCACTAGCTCGGTTGCCTCCTCGTAGTCGTGCTTACGCTGCAGCTCGGTCTTGATCACCCTGTTGGGGTTTTCCTCGGCCGCCTCGGCCAAGTTGGCCCTCTCGGTGTCCAGCTTGTACACGTCCTGTGAAAGGCTCTTTTTGAAAGAAACTCGGTCGTCCCCCAGCTGCACCGACGAGAAGTTCGACAGCCCGTGCTGGTAGGTAATTTGTTTTTTTCCATTGGATTGGGCTTTGTAGTAATCGGCAATTGAAGGATGGTCCTTCACCTTTCCGGCGACTGTGTGCGAAGTGTGTGGCGGGGTTTGTGTGTGTGTGTGTGGGGGGGGGGAGATGTAGAATATTTGTGTGAGCATTTTGATACAAGATATAGATATATTGCCAACTAAAACCAGCTTTAATACCACAGATTCCAATTCTCCAAGCGTACTGATGGAATGGGCCAAACTCACCATCCATCTCATGCACTGATAGGGCCTCTATGCCTTTCAATGGACTTGGCATATTTTGTCAACAGTGAGGCCCAAGATATGAATGAATTCGCCTTAATTTGGTACCCAGGTTGAAGAGGAAGCAGATGGTTTTTTGGTTTGATGTGTATGCAAGAAGGACTAAAAATGTTTAAGGCGTTCGATACGATCTTACAAAAAAAAATTAGGAAATTTTTT